>CABFOQ010000214.1:0-24239 GCA_900660455.1 Gephyroberyx darwinii | reverse complement strand
CTTTTTTTTTTTTTTTTTTTTTTTAAATTTATTTATTTATTTTTTTACAGTTAACAGGGTAATCAAAGAGAGAGTCACTAACTCTTTGTGTTTGTTTTATGGGCTAAAAAGCATCCTATGGGCACCTCAAAATGTTGTTTTGAATAGCTAGCCTACCTAATATTTGATTTCTGAGGAAGCACAGTATCATATAACAAGATATCTGATAACATCACAAATACACACCGATTGTTATGGTAAGAAATTCAGTTTATCAGTCAAGCTCTCTTAGCTTGCACTAGCATAGCTAGCTAGCTAGCATGAATTTCTGTGCTAGTGTAAGCCAAAAGATTTGAGATAAGGCTTGAAATAATAAATTACAGTATTTGGATATGTGTTTACTTAAGTATGCTTCTTGTGTACATGTACTATATTGATATTCTATTTACTCTAACAGTAAATTAGAAATTGAAATGAAATTGAACACAGACAATAAACAGCTAACACAGGTGTTAGCTGTTTGATTTGTTTGATCAAGGTAAGAGATCACATGAATGTCATAAGAATTTTGATAATCCTTCATAAAAAAACAGACTATACAATGCTGTGTATGAGAAACATGTTTCCAACCAACACACCAGTCACCCGTGGAGCCAGGCTCTACATGTGTGTGTGTTGTATAAACTCTTCACAGATGTGTCAGCAGTATCCCTACTATGCTGCATGGTTGTAAAGAATGGTTTCGCCTCGCCCTGACGTGTTTACGTGCTGCTACCATGAGGTGTTAATATACAGATGTGTGTACACTCCAGGGACCTCCAGAGCAACGTGACACATCCTGCCACACTCCTCTAAAGCCATCTATCACATTTTAGATAACTGGTATGTCTGTCTGTAGGTCTGGCATGTGGAGAAGCTCCCAGACATCCTAAGGAACCGACGTGACATGAGAGACGACAGAGTCGGTAATGCTATACTTCAGTGCATGTGCGTGTGTGTCTTGTTGCTATTTGATACCGTTTGGGATACATTACATTGTCTGGTTGAGAAAGTAAGTGAAAACAAAAAGTCAGTGTGACATCACTGATCATGCTGCTCTATGTAATTATCCTTGTAGATTGATTGGACTTGGTGTAATTATCTAAGTAACTGAGTGGTTAACTCAGTTACTTAGTTACTTCGTTAAAAAGCACTTGTGCTTGTTAATATCCCAAATTAACTGACGTCAGTTGTTGCATTTTTCCATAAATCATTGTGCTATTTTTGACTAAAATCACACTGCCATGAATACCTTCTTTAAATGGGAGGTTTCACTCCAGCCCAGTTGCAACAGATTGTACCTGTGGCTCCCTCTGCTGTTTGTTGTCTTCCAATGGTTTTCATGTCTTTAGACGCTTCCTCTTCTTGGCCCCTTAGGTTCTTACCAGAGAACAAAAACGTGAGAGCAATTGAACAAATATATTGAGTTCATAATTATTGTAACAAAACACTGGAAAGATAAACTGATGTTGTAGAGTGTGTGTTCTGTGGTGAATGTGTGTATGGATGTGCAACCAAAGTTATGTTTGGAAGGTTATTCATGCATTAGCGTATTCATATTTTTCTACTTGTTTTATATCTTATACACAGATCTAGGTCTGTGGGCAGTTGACCAATTTTAATGTTTTTTTTAGGCAATCACAAATATGCATTACTCTTTGATAAATACTGCATTATAAAGCTGTTTCACACCCAGGTGCTAATTGCACCACATGGATAATGTAGGACCACTTTGGCTCTGGCAAATCACACAATTCACAGTACTCTATGAAAACAAAAAATCACTAACTTATATAATCCAATCTGATTATATGACATGGAGGCATATTTAGCACATTTACAATATCTTTATAAGTGTGTGCATTCTTAACATTACTGTATGTTCTTCAATATAACTTGACAATACTAAAAGGTTTCATTCATTTTTGACACACGTGAACCACTCCATCTTAGCTACGTTCACTCTGCTGCTGAAAGTGTCTCAGATCTGATGTTTGTAGTACAGTGCGAACAGGAAAAACATGTGGAAACTGATCTTTGGATCACATTCATATGTGGTTCTAAATCAGATATACGTGATCCGTGGCCATGCCACTGCTGTCTGAACTGTCAGATCATAATTCAGGTAGTTTTTACGTCACTCTCCACGGGACAAATCACTGTCATCATGACTCTGCATCCATTTGACCAGAAAAACATGGATGACGACTCAAGCAGCCAGTGGCGAGACAGCGAGGTTGCAAACTGATTAGTATTTGGGAAGATGTCTCCACTCAAGCAAAACATATTGTAATCAACCAGTGTTCGAAACAATTGTAAGAGAAAAGGCAAAGCAGGGCCACAACAGAACTTGGCAGCAGTGTCAACAAAAAATAAAGAGCCTCAAAGTCTAGTAAGAGGCAAAAGACTCAATCAATGAAATAACTATCCAAATATCCAAGTATCATCTGGCCTCCACAGAAAATCTTCCTTAGGATTAGGGCATGGACCATAATTTTGGTGGCTTCCATGACTATCCAGACGTGAAGTCTTTTGTTGTTCATTTGCACATGTGGGTCATTTCAGGATGGACGTACGTTAAAACAGATATCAGATATAGGTCACTTTGAAAAATGTATGTGAACAGTCAAAGAAAAAAAATTGAGCACTAAGGCCTGCAGTATGAACGTAGCCTCAGTTGGCCTTCTCTTACAGTTTCTAAATTGCAGAGTTATGTCCGTCTTTTTCACCCCAGGTCTATGAGATCTTCATCACTATGCTCCTCTTCCACTTGTCGACTCCTCAGCCAGTCTTCTCTTGCCTGCTTCACTTCCTGGCCATAATAATCATGGAGTTTGCTAAATTCCTCGAGTGGATCCAAGCCAACCAGTGGCCATTCCCCATAAAGAGGTGCTGGTCCATTAAGTGGAGTGACATGAGCATTTCTCTTGGGCCACAGCTTGGGAGACTTCTTATTTGCCACTTTGTTGGGTATTGAAGGTGCTTGTAAAACATGGCTGGCACTGAAGCTCCTCCCCTCTCTGACCACTGTTCTTGGCCCCTGTGTGGGGAAGAAGGAGCCCGGGTTCATCTGGGTCACGGACTGATTGAGGCTCTTTACAGTCGGACCACTAGCAGTAGAGCACTGATGCAATCCATCAGAGCCTTGTTGACGCTTAGCTTCTGCAGATAGAATAGAGAAAGTTAACAAAATCATACTCATACCTACAAAAAAAACAACAACAGCACAGTCTGCTGACATAACACAACATTCACCTTCATACTGCTTTCCCAAGTCTCTCACCAGCAGTGAGAGGTAACAGTGGCTGGCTGAGAGCAAGGCTTTGACCCAGCTCTCTTGAGTCTGACGGTCCTCTGCTGCGAATCTATAGGTTTTGAGTCCAGGCCCTTGAAACACGAGGGCAAAGGCACACTGGCCCTCAGACTCAGAGCGCCGTACTGCACATCCCTCCAAGACAATGACACCCAGTAGGTGGCGGTCAGCCGGGCGCTCCTGGTAGAACAGCAGGTTTGCCTTCAAAACAAACCACCGCCGCTGGTAGGAGGCGTTCCGCTCTTTCTGTGAAGAATTATATTATTACAATATATTAAGGTTAAGATGCAAGGGGAGTACATTTGTTACGAAATGGCAATGAGCAGCTCAGATTCGGTAATTTTATTTTGTGTGTGTTTCATGGTTTCCCAAACCTTTTTGTATAGATATCCCTCTTTATCCACTGGAGAGGTGCATGATAGGTAATGGGTGAGAATCTTCTCATGGATCTTCATCATTACACCTAAAGAGGAGAGTTGTTTCACATTGTGGATTAGGTATCCATACTGAAAAGTATCTACAACATCATCCAAAATTTGTCATAAATCTCCAGAATTTTCTTGAGCAAAGCATTCATTAACATCATCAACAACCTGTTTTTCCATAGTAACTACTTAAATACCACACTACAATAAGTTATCACTCGTCTATTATGTTCAATTCAGTAGATCTTAAATATTCTACAAGGAAGAATCATTGTGCAGCAGGTTTACAAACAAAAATAGGCCAAGGGCAAACAAGTAAACTCACATCTAATAAACAGTATTTATAAGCAATGCAAGGTCATTATTACCTTAAAAACAAGGTAATAATGACAGTAAAGGTAATACATCCCAGTAGTTTGTACTAATATAACCATCTCATATTTTTCAGTCCGTGGGTTTATCAAATGACTTCGACTTACCTCTGACAACGCTGAATGACTCACAGGGTCACTCTACCCATCCACAGGCGTAGGCTTTCCATTATTTACTTGAACAGGTACATTCTTCTGGTCTTCATCATTCTGGTCATCATATGTGTGCAGTCAATTGTCGTTCTCTGGTATGGATACATCCAGAACAAGACAATGTTTAAATATAAAGTTTCAGGTTACTAACACTGGTCCTCCCTCGGGTACTAGAGGACGAGTGTTGAAATATAAATAACTCGACCCACTTCCTGGTAACAAAATCCTGACACATTATAGTCTCTCTCCTCTACGCATGAGTCCACTTCGTGCCGATGGGTCAGACTGAACCGAACCAAAAGGTCTGCATCTCCTTGCAAGACCTGCTTCCTGGAAGTGAGATACTAAATGTTGAAGTAGCGTTTGATGCTTCTGCCTTTTCTCTCTCACTTCCACATTCTGTACAATATGTTAATTGCCTTCCGTTCGGATGAGTGCTTTCTTTTTTCCACCTGTCACGTTGTGCAGTACAGTGGATAAATGTACCTTGGTTGATTGCTGAATGTTCAGAGATACACAAAGCTTCTTTCAGATATCAGCAATGGAGGACTGTATTACACAAAAAAATGTTTTTAAAAATAAATAATTTAAAAAAAAAAATGAAATAAATTAAATTAAATCCTCTTCTGCTTTCAGAATAATCTAGTGCCCAGACCCAACCCCTCTCTCCCCACACACACACCTCAAATAAACATCATTTTGAAAAGAACATAAACTTAAATGAAAGACAATATATTTTATCATTGTGGGATGAAGAGGTCAGAGTTAAAGAAAATGGACTACCAACCATTTATTTGCCCATTCTGTTCTTGCCAATGCCACTGCCTTTCTAGCATAATATACTGCAAGGAAATGTATAGACAACAATTTCCATCTCCTACAGGAGATGCCTGTATTTAAATTAAAAGTGTACCATGCACATATGGCCCTTCCTACACAACACTTCTCCATGGGCTGGATCAGGTCAGAGGTTCCAAAATAAAGTTTGATTTGGGACTCCTAAAAAGGCCAAGGTCAACCCTGACTGGTTAAAACAAAAACTTCTACATCCAAGATACACGCTCCTATGTTGATTGTAAGATTCTGTGATATATAAGTGTTTCAAATTTAATAAATAGTAAAAAAATAATGTGTTTAATCTATAAGTAGAGAGCTATGGGAGCAGAAATGTTTTTTTTGCTGGGTGTAGGTATGTAAGGAAATTGTGTTTCAGTGGTTCCTAATAGTATGGTATAAACTACTAGTCAGGCTCAGTAGCTTATACATTTACTGGTTTTATTTAGCCTAGTCAAAATTATCCAATCAATACTAGCCTTATTGCATGTCACATTCAAGAAAAGACGGTCATCTTCCCTACAAGGCATGTGATTTTTTAGTTTAAAAATATTTTAGATACTTTGTTTAAACTACAGTATTTCCTGTTAACCGTCAGTTAATCTATAAAAAATAAGGTTTACGTCACTTCCTTTTCAAACCGTATACGGATATGACGGACGTCCAACTAACGAACGTCGCTTGAATTAGTTCCAGCAGGTCTGGTTACACTTTCACAATGTTGTATTTGTTTATTAGCTGTAGTTGTCTATATTTAATCCAGTAATAGGTTAAAGTTACATTTTACTAGTTAATTAAATATTATCTCGCCTTAAGAAGTAGTTTGGACCGTGATAAAGGCTTTGCTTGTTCTGCATGCGCTGTGTCTGCGCTTGTTGGCTAACATTAGTTAGCTAGCTAACTAGCAAAACAATACGACGACCTATTGAGTGTCTGAGTGTGTGCAAACGAGCCGCTACTGCTAATAGTGTGACTCAAACGTATGTTCTGGAAATAAACAATTCCCCATCTTTTCCTCCAGCACAATGTCAAAAAGAAAAGTAACGTTTGAGGACGGTAATGGAGAGTTTGATATGGATGAGGACCTTCCTAACAAAAAGGTACTGCCCATTCACATGTATAGTTTAGGGAGCGTAAGTTCTGTCCATCACAAGTCCGTGTTAAAATTTGGTAACATTATATTCTAGCAAATACTCCCAAGGATTTCATTTAAAGCACATCCATCTTTGTTCATACCACATAGAATTGGCCCCACTGTGAAACACTGACATTTGATCTGCACAAGTATAAACACTTGTTTTGTAGCTTCTTTCCTGGGTTTACTACTACTACTTGCCACATTCATGTTTACTTTACTGATTTTTAGCAGTAACAAAGTCAAACTTTGAACCACCAAATCTTTGCAGTGAACATAAGGACTGGTGCACTGCAATAGAGTTTACTCTTGCTGGCATGCAATTTGCACCAGACAACAAATGCCAATTACAAATGTTAATTACAATAGTTTGAATATTTTCACAGCAAATGAATAAGGAAACATCTTACTAAACCTATGTAATATAGTTTATTGGGAGGATTTGTTTGCCATGGCCTGAATGTGTTTAATAGTAGGTGGTACTGTTCCGCCTTGATGTGACTTAAGGTAGGTCGGCATGCTATATTGTTAATGGGTTCTGGTCAAAAGCATTCAGTGCAGTGAACTCTTTCCATCAATAACGTGTACCTCCTTTAGCAGAGTGTTTCCTATAGCCACTGATGAGTCTTGGGCATCTTTGAGGGATTTTCTCCCATTCCTTACAGAACTACCAACTCAGTGAGGTTTGAAGCTGTCTCACATGAACAGATGTAGGTCAGGACTTTGACTATCCAAAAAACAAAACCTTTTCCTGAGCCAGGTAGATTTTCTTTAGGATTGCCTTGTTGAACAGCCACCTTCAGCCCAGCTTCAGCTCTCAGACTGATGGGCTGATGTTCTGTTAATGAATTCTCTGGTTTCCCTCAGAATTTATGGTTCCCTTAATGATGTCAAGTTGTCCAGAGGAAGAAAAACAGCTCAGACCATGACACTCCCACCACAATGCTTGGCTCTAGGAAGGCAGTTATTTTGGTGTTGGGCAGAATTTTTGATCGCAACCAAACAGTTGAATTCTGGGCTCATCTGTTCAGATAATAAACTTACAGAAATCTTCAGGTTTGCCCAGGTGTCTCTGGCAAACTTAAGGCAGACAGCTTTGTTCTTTTTCGACAGTAGAGGCTTCTTCCTGGCTACCCTTGCATGAATGCCATTTCTATTCAGTGTTCTTATTGTTGAAATCAGATACAGCAGTGGAGTCTTGTAGATCTCTGGATGTTATTCTTGGGTTGTTTTTTTACTAGGTTTAATATTTCTTGTGGTTCTTGGTGATATTTTAGAAGGCTGTCCACTTCTAGGCAGAATCTCTTTTGATGTTACATTCTAATCTTTCCCAGACTGATGCTCATGCTTTACTCTCTTCCTGAGGTCTCCTTAGATTGCAGCATAGTGTTTTTCTTTCACCTGCATGGTAACACCAAATTGGCCACGTTTCTCACCTGTATTTATGGGAGTGCCACACAAACTCCACCCCAAAGAGCTGTTCTTTGATTGGTTAACTTAATACCCAATTATTTACCCACCTGATTCTACTTACCTGCTTGATTTAACCAATGCAAGAGGGGGTTAACTTATTTTTGCACCTACACTAATTCCTTTTATATCCCCTTTACAATTTCCTCTAAAAAACATATGAAATTGGTAAATATAGATCCTTTATATCGTTAAGAAAAATATAATTTTAATAAGGGTTGTTCATAATTGCACAAGGGGATACAAACTTTGAATCATGACTGTATATTTAGTTTTCTGTTTTAAAAATGTTCAGATGAGTTAATGTGTTACTGACCATTTCACTTTTGCTTCTCTTTCTGGTAAACTAGATTTGTGAGGTTGCGAGTGGACCTGGCTCCAGGTTCAAGGGCAAACATTCCCTTGATAGTGATGAAGAAGATGAAGGAGACGACACGAAGAGCAGCAAATATGACATTCTGGCCAGTGATGACGTGGAGGGTATGTAACTATGAAGTGATCTGTGACTGACTGGAAGTGGCCACATGTACATTGCTGTGACAGATATGTTTTTTTTTTTCTCAATGCATATTTTTGTGTCATGGTAAGTCTAAATCTACAGTGTTCTCTACCATTTTAAGCCAAGTTTGGGTGAAGTGCTGGACAAGCAAGCATTTGATAAGAAGGTGGCCGAATCCTCAGGCTTGCTGGGAAACTTTCTCTCTTACCATCATTAGCCAGATGGTGTTTTACTTTACATTGCTCATAACTTTGTTTTCAGGCCAGGAAGGAGCAACAATCGACTGTGATGAGGGAGTTCCCATTACACCATTTAACCTGGATGAGGAGATGCAGGAAGGGCACTTTGACTCTGAGGGAAACTATTTCATCAAAAAGGATGAGCAGATCAGAGACAACTGGCTTGACAACATTGACTGGGTAATTACATTTCTGTGATTTTGATTCATATTTGAAGGCAAGCTGTGCATTAATAAAATTTCCTCTTTCTAGGTGAAAATAAAGGAACAACCTTTCAAACATAAGAAGAAAGGTCTTGGAGCCAAGCGGCGACGCAGAGCAGGCGATGAGGATGAGGCTGAGGAAGAGAAAAAGAGAGAAGAGCAGCAGGCAAACAGTGATAATGAGGAAGACATGGAGGAGAAGGAGCCTGCTGAGGACCCGCTGGCATCCTACACACAGTACCAGCTCACTGAAGCAGTGGTCGAACTGTTGCTACCTGGGGAGACGGTTACCACGGGACTCCGTCGGCTTGGAGGCCTCGGGGGGCGAAAGAAGGGCAAGCTGAGGGAAGAGAGTGAACGTACAGAGGAGACTAAAAGGGATACGGAAAAGCTAGACCGGCTCACGTCGCTAGCTGACAGGCTGGTTGCATGTGGGATGTTTGAGATCTATCAGCAAACTTATGAAAAACTGGCCTACTTGCTGAAGGGCATGAGCCAGAAGCAGCCAGCCAAGCAGAAAAAACACAGTGGTGATGATGATGATGAAGAAGATGAACTTGATATGTTTGCAGATAAATTTGATGAGAGTCATTCTGGCAAATCACAGGGCAACGAGGAAGAGGATGACAAAGGTTACTCATTGTTTACTGTATTTCTGTGTTTGCCTTTAACATTACAGAATGTCCTGTTTTGTTTCATCTGGTTTTGTCTTTCCTCAGTGTGTAATGAAGTGATGTGGGAGTACAAGTGGAACAATGAGGAGAATTCAGAACTCTACGGCCCCTTCAGCAGTCAGCAGATGCAGGTATGATCTGCTGCAGCAATATAAATTCAAATGATTTTCGCTTGGGAAAGCATAATCCTGAAAGCTTAGTTTACGGGGATCGAAAACGCTGGCACTGTCTATGGACGGAGAGATCAAATTTAACCGGCTTAGTGTAGACGTAGCCTAGGCTTAGTCTTCACTCAAAGTCCCTTTTTATATATAGTCATGCTTGAAAGTTTCTGAACCCCATGTGCAATTATAGAACTGTATAGACTTTTTACCATGCAATCCTTATTTAATCAAAATGATCCTTTTCTTAACTAAAATAAAGGATCTATATTTACTAATTTCATGTTTTGTTTTTTTTAGAGTAGATTGTTCATGTAATAAGATGAGAATATTTTAAAGGGAATTAGTGCAGGTGCAAAAATAAGTGAACCTCCTGTTGCATTTGTTAAATCAAGTAGGTATAAGTAGGGTGAATATATATTTATAGACATCATAGGGTTAAGGGGGTGATTTGACTTTTAACCTCAATTTGGCCAGGTGGGCTTTAATCTTGTCTGTGTTCCAGGACTGGGTGGATGAAGGCTATTTCAAAGACGGTGTTTACTGCAAGAGGCTGGACCAAGAAGGCTCTCAGTTCTACAATTCGAAGAGACTAGACTTTGAACTTTATGTATGATTTATGACCGGCATCATCATTCTCTCTCTCTCTCCTCCTCTAAAGTCTGTCCTCCTTCCTATCCTGTCCAGTGCTTTGGTCTCAAATCTACCAATGTAACAGAGGCTTTGTTTTCTGTATATTGTTTTTAAATAAATTACTCATTGGTGTCTTGTCGCTCTGACCCATTTTTTTCCTGTGATGGATAAGCCACATCTGGGCCTGTAGCCAGTGTTTATAATGGTGCTCCTGTGAGACTGATTTAACTGAACGTGAAGTTTATATGGCCATAATAGCTAACATTCAGTGATGTCTACTAGAAAACAATAATGCTCCAGTTACTGCAGAGTGTTGTACATTTGGGCTATTTTTGATACAGGGAGTTGAAAAGGCCACAGCCTGGCAATAAATCCACCTTCCTTCAATCTGAATTTCAACTCGCTGGAAAGTTGGGCTGTAATGTTCCAAAAGGGACATTATTTTCCTGCAAACAGCTTTCAAGTATTCACAAACACAATACTGGCAATAATCAGATTATCTTGTGCATGTTGTCATTAATGATATGTCAATGTCAAGTGGTACTTCTATTCAGATATCTAATGAAATTATGACAAGTCAAAATGTTGAATCTCAATATCTATAATTTGTTTATGACTAGTGAATTATAGATAAATAGATGCTTTATTTCCCCAGGGGGAGATTCTGGAAATATCAGTCTCTAGGATTATAGTGAATTATAGATTACGACTAAGTGGATCTTTTTTTGTGAAGAGAGAAGTGGGAGGGAGAACTTAATCGCCTTGTATAACTATAGCGGATTTCTATACAACAAAAAATGGAGTAAAATAGTGTTTTTAAAAAATCACGTAACTTTGACCAGTCAAAAATGTTTTATATTTTAGACTATAATGGCGGTGATCAAAATTACCTTTTGAATAGTGAAAGTATAACTGTCCCTAGAAATCTGAATAAAACCACTTGCCATAGAATCGTGTTCAATTTCTAATTCTGACTAATCATAAGTACATCTTGAAGTACTAAGTCGAAATATATTTACTTATATAGTATAATTACATACAATAATTAAGTTCAGTGCTTCCACTCATGAACCAAAATATACTTATCCAGTATATCCAGTTGCTAGTTCACGCGAGGACAAAGACTGAAAAATCTTTATGCGCTTTCCTATTGGATGCGTTCCAACCAACGTCACCCCGAAGCGTTCTATCATTGGTTAGATTTCTGTAGGGATTGCCTGGCGGAAAGCGAAGTCGAGCTCTGATTGGTTGATCCGTCTGTCTAGTTGTTTTATTTGTAGAAACGGATACATCTGCGAGTCGCTGTAGGGCGCCGTCCGGCATGTCTTGTTTACGATGAGGACGGAATATTAGCCAGCAGGATATCAAGACATCTCTGGTGAGTTAGTTTAACGTCATCTAGTTGCCCAAACCGTATTAAACTACTCTACGAGATACGAATATCTGCAGTGGCCCACAGAGAGCGCGTTAACATCAGCAAGTGTGACAGACAACGGCTATGACTATTCCCCGGTACAGAAACATAGGCTGTATGTTATTCACTGTATGAATCTCGATGGAAACCATGCCGTGTTTACGGAGCGCCAAGAAAAGCTCCACTGAGATGCTGTTAAAAGCTTTGGCTAACATTATCCACTAGATAAAGTTATTTCGCGAACAACATTGGCCAAGCGGGCAGTCCCCCTAGCTAGCTAATGTTAACGTTATCTCACATATGAAACTTTGGATATGAGACAGGGTCGATTCCAGCAAGTAGACCTAGCTCCATTTTGATCAAGCCGCCGTTGTCATTTGATGAAAAATATTCGTTTGAAATTCATTCGAATTTGAATATATAATAATAATAATAATAATAATAATATAGCTAGGTTTATTGTCCCATTATTATTTATTATCTGAATTAAGTTAAGGTATAGGTAACTTGCCGTAATTGACTTTATTCCCTTTCCTAACGTTATCGTTACGCTTTAGAGAAACGGATGTGTTAAATTAATGGTAAAAAGCGCGACAGACTGTCATTACCATCAACATACGACGCGATCTTTGTAAACGTTATTCATTTTGCTAATGCCAATTTTCTAATGTGGTACCAAGGCTTTTTTTCCAAGTTCCCTCCCATTAAAACTCAAAGGGTCTCTGCTTTAAAAATAAGTTGTATAAAAGCCAATTGACCCCCCCCCCCACCACTAAAATTCTTATTTTCAAATATTTATTGTTCTTATTCTTCATTGCAGAATAAAAAACACCCTAGACAACCAGATAGTGAGTCCTCATTTTGTAACACCTATGCCCCAGTGTTTTCATACTGAATTGATACCCTGCATGTTTGTTGTTTTTCCCCCGTTGTTGTTGTTGTTATTTACAGAGGACGACAGACAGGGGAGAGAGAGAGAGCGAGGGGATGTTGACTTATCCCTCTGATTCGCTCCCTCAAATATTTTGTCCAATGGATGAAGATTCTATTCCCCCAAACCCTTTCTGTAGTGCACCCCCTCACAGTGAACCTGAACCACCTCTCCTCCCCCTTCCCTCCATCACGCCCAGGTATAGTTCTCCTGGCACCTTTTTCTTTGCTGTCCCGTCAGTGTATTTTCCCCATCTTGCTTATTTTGGCACTTAATACACTTAAGGATTGATGCTAGCAGAGATGTATTCGTGCAGCTCCTCACTGTATTTGAAACAAAAACGCTGATTATAGGTTTAATGGCCTATACTGTTTTTAAACATTCACAGCTGTGATGATGATGGCAAATCGGGCAACAGGAGGAGTGGCCGCATTCAAGGCGTTAGAGACCAGACTCCAAAAAAGCAGAGCCACAAGGACAGTGGAGCAGCTCAGAGACCGTCCAGACGAAACCCGTCCCCCACCAAGAGAGAGAGGGAGAGTGGCATGGTAGCAGTTTAACTTAAACCTCTTGTTTTGACTCTTTAATAATTAAATGACGTTCACTGCAAACTTGTTGCTGATACAGTGCTCATGCAATGCCCATGCATCTCTGATTTGTAGGTGCAAGTGTCACAATCTCTGTCGGTAAATGTGCTGAGAGTCAATACCAGACATTTACAACAAGCAAAACAAAGCAAGGTCAGTCTTTCCTTTCTCTAACTGTACACTCTGTCTCCCCCCCCTCTGTCTCTCTTGTCTGACTGTGTGACCTTGATGATCTTTTTCTTGTATTAAAGCTGTCTGTCTCAATAATCCTTTAGTGCAGCAGCTGTACTTTACGGCTGTGTATGCTAACATTGGAGACCGGTACAGTGAAGGGGTGTGTGGGTTAATTGAGTGATTTAATCCTCCTTCACAGTCTGTTGCATCCGACACAGACGAGCAATTGAGTGTCTTAATGTGATCCACTAAACCTTGACTGCATACATTGCAGAATGTAGTATATCATAATTGTTTGCAATTCTTATGTTGTTGTTCAAAATTGTGCTTTAAAAAAAAAAACACACAAAAAAAAATTGTTTGAATTTTTTTCCCCCCAGGATATTTCATCAGAATACCCAACTCAGTAAGTGTGATAACTAATTGTTCTCAGCTTGTTTATGCCTCATAATGATTGTTTGTTCAAATAGGAAATATTTTATATTTTTACATTTTTAATTGTCTGGAGAGACTGACCCCTGTCAAAAATGTATGATAACTGTAAAAGAAAAAAAAGTTTGCCAGGTTTATGTGATCTGATTGTGATGAAGTGGGAAAGGGGAAAGAGACAGTTACCAGATGTCAGCATTTCCGAATGAGGGAAGTTGTGCAAGGCACAGCAGGGCTTCATAGGATAAGCAATAGTTCAAGGTGAGGTGACCAATAGATCATGATCTTGGTATCAACAGCCACAAGATTCATTCATGCATTCACATTAAGAGGAAATTTAGATTTTGTGTTTTTGGTGGAGTGACACCATTTGCGCCTTCCTTGTTTGAATGAAACTAATGGTTTCCTTTTCTGTGTTTGTCTGTAATAGGCACAAGGAACAGAAAAGCCCAAGGAAGAAAGCAAACATTTCTGCCACAGAAAATGTAGATAAACAGTTAGCTGGAAGTACCACACAAGATCTTGACACCCCTCAATCAAACCCCCCTAAATCAAACATGGATACGTGTGGGGAGTTGGCTGTTGGACACACTGTTGAAAATCCATCTGCTGTGAAGGGTTGGGTGATTGGCCCGTTGTTTCAGTCGTTCAAGTCGAAGGTGGCCAGTTTCACAGAGATTGTCATGAGTCCCGTTAAACGTTTCAAACCTAATAGTCCTCCACTGTCCGAGGATCATCCAGACGGTCTCGCCGAGTGCAAGCTACATGCCATCAGTGCATCTAGTAGCGGAACCTCAGAGCTCGGCCAAATGTTTCATATACAAGGACAAAGCGAGAATGGGAATGAGGACAGTAAAGCTGACCAGCTGGTTTCTATGTCTCCAATTAAGTTCAGTGATATAGGAGGTGGGAAAAATCTCAAACTGTTTGATGTGGATTTGTCAGGACACAGCTCAGCAAAGGGGGTTGAATGTGCATTGACTGAGATGGAAACAAACGCAAACGATTTTGTGCCTTTGCAACATAGTCTCTTAGCCTGCAATACTTCTGAGCAAGTTTCCGAATGTAATAAGTCCATTCTTAGGTCCTCCTCTCTACTGTTTCAGCCCCTTGCAAGTGCGTCACATGAGTCCAAGTTGAAGATGTCCGGTGAAATGGAGGAGCAGAAAAGCAAACCGGCTACTCAGCTGAAGCCACTGCCTAGAAAACGTACTGGTAGTAGACCTGTATTACAGAAAGGTTCCTCCAAGATTTGTCCGTCTGAGTGTGACCCTGGGGCAAATGGTGAACTCTTTTCTCAGAACCACAGTGACTCAAGTGATACTGGAAAAACTCAGTCATTACCGTCCTTAGTTTATTATACTCCCCCTGACACACTCTGTCTTCCTGATGATGATGATGATGGCAGGAAAAGAGATGGTGGCCTTTCTGTTCAAAAAAGCCTGCGCAATACCTTGAAGGGTGGTGGTGTTAATGAAAGTGCACTGAAGACCACCCTGGATACTCAGCCTGTTCAAAAGCAGCAAGTAGAGTGGGAGCTAAAGCCGGACTCTGTAAGGGTTGGGAAAGCAAAGAGGAGATTGAAACTGACTGAAACCTCTCGGTCAAATATTGAACCAGATTTGTCAAAAAGGAAAAGATTGATGGCAGGTAAACTTACAGAAGATACAAAAAACGTAGAGGTATTAAATGTGTATTCAGACAGTGGTGTATTAAAAGGGTTTAAACCACCACGGAATGAAGTTGTCTCAACAAATACTCTCACAGACATGGAAATAATGCTGAATCCCGCTGGAAGAAGAGTGCCTGTTTCAACGGGTACGAAAAGGAAAGCAAAAGGTGGGCACCAAAGGTTTGCCACACTAAATAAAGCAGTGCTGCAAACAGAGACTGAAAATCCCTCTGGTACGATGATGGTTTGCTCACTGGATAATAGCAATGGTGTTTCAGAGATCAACCAAAAGGACCGTAACAGGAAGAGGAATACCGGTGGTTCAGGCAAAAGGCTGAAGAAAAGAACCAGTATCAGTAAACCTGACGTGAATGTTGACAATATTGAAACTACTATCACAACCACTTTGGCAGAAGAAACCCAGGAGGAGGAGTTATCAAAGGTCTTTTTCCAGCCTTTAGATGCAAAGCTGTCCAAAGCATCCAAAGCCCAACCAAAATATGTCCGCAAAAAGAAGGACGTTTCACCGGTGTTCAGTGTAGATCGGTCCCAGAGCCCAAGTAAGTTGATGAATTTGAACAAGAAACCCCTTAAACGGAAAACACAAAATCAGAGTTCCATTCCTGAGCTGGGCAGCACTTTGGTTACTACCTCTTCAGCAATGTCAGCGCAGACATTAGTTGTACTTGTTCAAAGAGAGGAAGACTGGAAAACTGGACCAATGCAGCCGTCCAAGAGGCCAAAAAAGGATTGTAGGGGCTCTGTTAAATCCTCTGTGTCAGGTGGAGCACAAGTGACGGAGAAAAGTATGGATGACTGTCATGAGGCAGTCAAGGAAAGCCAATCCAAAGAAGACCAAGATAAAATATCAGTGGAGTATGTGCATTCGGAAATGACACCAGTTGAAAATAATCAGAAACCTGTTTCTCCACTCTATCAACCTTGTTTTGTACAGTTGAATAGCCTGAATGTAAAGCAGGTAATGGGCACCACAAGAAATCATAGCAAAAAAAGGACTGCTGCCCCTCTGGTTGATGAGATATTTCCCAGTGATGCCGAAACCACTAACCATAGTAAGAACACAACTATTGATGAAATAAAAGAAGACCTTGATAAGGTGGAGTCATGCACATACAAGGTCAGAGTTAATGAATCTGAACTAAGGCAAAGTTTGAGAAGGGTAAAAAATATGTCAAGGAGAAAGTGCAGGGTTTTACGTAGCAAGACACCTAGAGATGAAGAGGAGGAGAAGAACCCGCTCACTAGGGAGGAGGTAGACTTTGCCAGACCATGCTCATCAGAAAACAGCTTCTCTAGGCGCCTGTTACGCAGCTACTCCTGCCCAGAGATCCCCTCTCTCCTCCACCCCGACACGCTCTGGAGTTCTTCCCTGCATTCGCCCCAGTACAGCAGGATCCACGCACCACCCCAACACCAGTCTCCCCACATTCCTCCTGTCCCTCATGCCCACAAATCACCCCGGCGGGCTCGCCGTCACACCGTCTGCAGTGTGGAGGTGGAGAGGGAGATTGCCCCTCTGTGCCTTCGTAAGGAGGTGTACCCGTCCAGAAGATCCATGATCAAGATCCATGGCAGCGTCGTCCAACACCTGCCTCCCAATGTTCAACTTTCTCCCAGCACTTCCCTTGCATCTCTTGCCTCCTGTTTTCTTTCGAGCCCCCTGGCTTTCCTTTCTAAGAGGTTTGAGAACAGAGGGGCTGCCACCAGCAGTCACGTTTCCTCGCCCCCCTCCTCCTCCAATGTTCTCAGCTGTTCTACGTCCCCATCCAGATCCACTGTATGGCATCTTCCTGGTTTCCTCCCAAGAACTGACACCTCTGTTGCTATTGTGTCCTCCACTTGCAGGTAAGGCACTTTTAAAAAAAAAAAAAAAAAATTCATCTCAAATCATAACATGTATCATGACTATGATGCTTAAGTGTGTAAATGCTGTGCTGATTGTGCATTCATTTGCTTCTTTGCAGTGCGTTGTCACAGATTCCCTTGGAGTGTGAAATTGAGACAAGACAACAGAGCGAGGAAGAGGAAGAAGGGGAGGACACAAGTTGTTCCAGTCGGGAGTTTGAGGACGTAGGGTTGACAGAGGAAAAAGCTCTATCTGATTCTGAAATCAAGGTATGAACTACTTATATTTTATACTTGTCATGAGTGTGATGATTTCTCTTGTGTGTGTTGGGCATGTTTATATTTGTAAGCGTTGTATAAAGTATTGGAAGAAGTCATAATAGCCTTGAAGATGTTCTTTACCATAATTATGGCTGCTGTGGTCCTGTCAATGGTATTTTGCTGCGCTTCAGACCTAGCCAGATCACCGTCATACTCAGAATCACAGTAAAGAACACCCTCTCTGCTATAATTGCTATAATACTATTGACGTTAATGTCCTTGATCATCGTCACAGGTGGTGAAAAAGCACGAGGAACGTGGGAAGGTGTCATCCATTAGAATCCGTAAAACTTTACCAAAACCACAGAACAATCTCACTCCTATGGGCCTGCCCAGACCTATCAGGTATGTACTGTATAGTGTGTTGCACAAGGTAGTGACATGTGTGCAGTGTTTCCTTGAGCTCAGAACATTATTTTTGGTGGTAGTGCACCGGGGTGGAGGGATACTTTTCAATGTTCATTTGTCATTTGCGTGAACAAGCTTTCAATGCACGGGAGAAAATTAATTTTCCACTTGTTGATGTATGTTTTGTGACTTGTTGACTATATAGACTCTACTAGCAGCTGGGGTGATGTCACTTAGAGACGGTAACATCCCAAGATCAATATTGGAGGAAAAAAGTAAACCATTACCTTCCGTTGTCAAGTCGATATTGTCGACAGTCGACAGCTTTTTTTGCGTTCAGACTGTGTCCATGTCCGTTTAGCAGGTGGTGTCTGTCTCATACAAGCGGATGAGGGAAAAAGGCGTGTGGTGTGTTTACAAGCAACAGCTCAGTGAGATTAGTCTCTGGTGTGACAGAACATAATGTGATGTGATGGAGATCCATTTAGATCAATTTCTATACACTGACCAACTTTTTATTTTGTGGCAGACTATGTGAGGGAAACACTTGAAATGCATTTTCATTAGTAGTGACAGTAGCCATGACAAGTGGAAGGAACTATTTTTGGATGTTTAAAAAAAAAAAACAGAGGTGCTTGGTGGACGTACGGCCTCATGCAGAAGAACGGGGATGCTGGTCCTCAACTGTTGTTTGTTTGTCCTCAACTTGTTTTTTTCTTGCAATAACAAGCTGGGCCTCATGTGTAATTACATGCTTCCAGTTTGTTTAGCTTTGACAAGCATCATCAGGATAGAAAGGCAGGATAAAAAATGAGCAGAAGGTTAACATTATTACTACCATTATTAGCATTGATCACTGATTGATCAATGCATTGATTGGGCATTTTTCTTCTTCTTATTATTATGATGGTGTGTTACTGGCATTTTATAAAAGCATTAAGAAACTGGTCAAAGTGTTGTGCAGTGATTTTTTTTTGTTTTGTTTAGAAGAGTTAAGAGGGGTTTCAGCAACAACACATCTTTGTAAAATCTCTGTTTGGCACTACGTAGAGTAGCTCATTGCTCAAGGAAATGAGATCCTGCACTGATACACACTACAGTGAAATGATTTATCACTGGAGGCAAATTGCAAATTGAAACACGCTGTTTGATGACTAACAGCTCATGCAAATGTCATGTTCTGCTTCACAAAATGACCAAAGTAAGCCAGTCACCACTAGGCCAAACACTGTTTGAATACATGTGAATACATGTCAGGATTAATATATTGCTGTCATCTATTGATCAGTTTCCCTGAATGATAGCCAGATTGAATACTATGGTGGATTTGTTTTTACAACAGACTGAAAAAGAAGGAGTTCAGTTTGGAAGAAATTTACACCAATAAGAACTTCACCAAGCCCCCTGAAAGGTAAGGTAAACATTACACATCGTCTCTAAAACTGGGTAAATGAGTGAAGAAGCTGGGCCAGTAGTAGGAAGGAGGAAGTCAGTGCAATTCAAAATGGTTTTACCTTTTTTACATTTAACTAAATACAATATTATTTGTTAATGGCACACACACACTAAAGGTAAATCGTAACAACAAAGAGTCCAGGCACATTTATTTATAGAGCACCTTAAGCAGCAAAGTTTGCCTTAAAGAGAAGGTTTTAAAAAGACTCAGACATCCAAAAGATTAAAGTAACACAAAATCAGACCCAATTAAATGCCAGTGAGCAAAGATACGTTTTTATTTGTGACTTAAAGGCCTCAACAGATTTAGCAGATCTGATGCTTTGAGGCTGTGTGTCAGCATGGCTGGTCTGATCACTTTCTACCAAAGGATACCAAAAACACAAGGCGCAAAAGATCTAAAGTTGGTAAATCCAGTTTTATCTGGACTGAGCGCTCACTCTCAGCTGTTTAGGAGACAGTTTCACTCCTAAGTTTAGTTTGGTGACTTCCTGTGGACAGAGGCCACAGTGACTATACCCACACCAGAATTTAATTTGGGCAAATAGCAAGCTCTTCTGCCTTGCAACCCCAAATTGTGATTTAGGCAGATAAGGCGGTTGTATTTTTACATAAAAAACATTCCTTGTGCAGCTTTGAGTTGAAGTTGAAGAAGTTTGGAAGTTGGAAGTTTAGAAGTGATCAATGAAATTTTACACAAAATAACTACGAATCTATGTTCAATATCTCAATATATCTGCTCAATCTGTACCCGCCATTAATTGGACACTTGTTTTTCTTGTATGTCAGTCGGCTGGAGACCATATTTGAGATGCCACTCAGCCGCCGGAACGGTTCTCAGTCGCTGTTTGGCCAGAAGCGTTTAAAGCGTTTTGTGGAGTTTCCGGAGGTTGGCGTGGCCAGAAAACCAAAAAAGCCACTCGTTGGCGCTGGGAAGCCGGGGACTTCCTCTTCCTTGGGCAGGCCAAGGCGAGGGGGCTACCATAATCCTAAAGATGAACCGTCCATCAGCGTGCAGGAACAGGACTCACTACTTTGCGCCAAGCTTGACCAGCTAGATTTGTGGTTAACATTTGACCAGAAAGACAGCTGACAAATGCCTATTAAAGTGTGATTTTGTTTGGCAGGCTGCCACAGAGAGATGAGAACATTTTGTCTAAACTAGTACCAATTTCTTTCTGATATGAAGATTCACATTGTCTCGTGAGTCAAGTGTCTGGTCATAAGTGTTGGTGTGACAAATCATCATTGAAGAATTATATTTTCATTGTGTAGCATTTGTAGCCTACAAGTTAAAGTAAATACAACATACTTCCGTAAATGTATTACTTCGTAAAGGTTGTTTATACATGTATTTGTTAAATCTTATTATAAATTGCTACTGTATTTTTTTTTTTCTGCACTCAAACCTCGTCCACTTTGCCCGTCCTTCCCTTCTGGAATAATTCACCCTGTCCAGAGACAAAAGTTGCCATCATTGCTTTAAACATGTACAGAATCATAGAAGGCACTTTTGTGTTTTCCTAGACCTACCCAGACTTTTACAAATCTGCCCCGCCTTCCTAGGAGAAGGGTGAACATTTTGTTACGATAATGCAGAATGCTTTCACTTGACTCAAGGTCTCAGTTGAAAGCAATGCACTGTAGTAATATCTTGACCTTGCAGCTTAATTATAAGTTATTTTCCAAAGGCAGCTATTTTTTGCTACAAAATGCTGAGTATACCTTTTAAACATGCCAAGAAGAGATTTTTGTGTTTAAGCCTCCCAAGTGTGTCCATAAGTTTTATTAAGTATGCACCATACTTAATAAAACTTATTAAAACAATGTCCCCAAGTGGCAAGGCAAGTTTTAAGTCATTTTATCAAGCTCAGGGCAAGCAGTTAAATTTCAATAATTTCAAGACTGAAGCGTTTTTTCCCGTCTAAAATCTGACACGGATCCGTCATGCCACTCCAGAGAGCATCAGTACATAGAGGTGGTTAGCTTCTGTTGTGTTCTTTTCATAACCTGAGTTTCTCTATCATTGTTTTTGTGTTTTTTATGTTTGTATTGCAAATGTAACCCATTGTACCTGCCCGTGTATAATTTCTGTCATTGCCTAATTTTAATAATCTGGCCTTAACTGTAAGAGTTTCTGTTTATATGGATGTTTTGTATGTACTGTATTTGTACGTATCGTATGCCGCTTTGTAACAATCTTGTCCTTTTGATGCGAGCATGTGAAGAAGCTTCAGGCAATTCAGAGCACAAACGTTTTTCTTATTACAAAATGATTACTGTGTTTATATGTTTGAATATAAAATACAGCATATCAATACAGATGACACGAATAAAGCTAATATGCCAACAATGCAATGACAGAGAACATGTAACGTGTTGGCAAAACAAGGGCAGCATCTCACAATGTTCACTGATGAAGCACTGCCATGATTTTATAACCTCTTTATTATACATCCAATAAAGACCCAATCCTTAGATTTATTTTACTAATTTCATTCAGATTGAAATGTATTCACTTTTGTAATATCTGCAATTAGATTGTATAAAAAAGGGTACCTTAAATGTCAATGGCAGTTGAGGGGGATACTAAGGATTGGGCCTTTACTGCAGAATGGCAAGTAAATATAATCTTTAATATATAATGTGTAAGTGTCAAAGGTTGTTGTAGTTATGCTGGATTTTCTATGGTCCTTTTGTCTCGGAATTGTCCATATGTTCATATATTGTCCAATAAATATTACTGTATATAAAAACATGTCTAACTTCTTGTGTAAAAGGCATCAAGTTCCTGATTGGTTGCGTCTGTTCCTTGTGAAGTGTTGTGATAAGATGAGGAATGTTGAACAGGAAGTAGAAAGCGAGACCCAGGCAAGCAGTCATTCGATCTCTACTTGGTACTTGAAATCTGAAAAATTAAAACTGTTTTCCTGTGTTTCTTTTGGATCTTCATTGCTTTAGTACTTTAGAAGCAGCATTTGACCACTCGCCCTCTTGGATTTCCATCCAACTTCAGGTAACAGGTATTTATTGTCTGGTTCAGGAGAGTTGATCAGTCTATCAGGGTGAGCAGATATGACACCAGGATCACTAATAGTGGGGTAAAGACCAGAACAGCCATCCACACCGTGATGGAAATGATGCTAAATTTTCTTGCCCGACGGGAAAAATGTTCAGCCTTCTTTGGATCACTTGCTTCACGGGCCTGTTGCAGAAAGGGGAACAACAAAAAAACATTTAGAAAACAAGTCAAATGAATGCATAAGGAAAAATGAATTTGGAGTGAAGAGCTCTGAGAGAACACTTGCAAAGAGAAATGCAAAAAGACAGATAATAAAATACCTTGACTGAATTGATCAGTGCCACAATTCCAATGCAGGAGATTCCACAGATGATGCTGCTGATGGCCAGTTTCCTGTGGTCCTTGCAACAGGAGGCGGCAGTCTGGCCGCAGTTGGTAGTTATTTGAATGTCATTTTGTGTGTTCGTCTTTTCACCGGATGCTGCAGTAATATAAAGTCCGGCCTCTTCGTCCATTGGATAGGGCTGAGCCGGGAGAGGCATTTCTGCAAAAACACAACAGGGGGTATAAGGAAAGGCATTCATGTAACATGTTCCCCAAACCACTTCAACATGTTGTGTCAGTGATGTCCACAAGGGTTTTTTTCCAAAAGTTCCCAAGTGTCTAATCATAAGTGATGCAAACGGAAATCAAACACTTTTACACAGTTTTATACTGTGGACAATTTATACCACGTAGACCTACTACGACAAAACAGACCTACTATGACAAAAAACGCAAGACTGACTGAGAGACAGAGGTGTGTGATTCACATATGAGTGGTTTTGAGTGGGTATTGGGTCATTTTACTCATGAATGCTGCTGAAGCACTATTGCATATAGATATACTGTGTGTGTTGTCAAATTGAAGACAATGTATTTCCGGTATATCTTTTGAAAACATGCTCATGTATTTTCTGTGGGAACTTATTGGGTATTTCCAGCATGAAACAGAAAGTGGGGTTATAATGGTATAACCATGGGATGTGGTGTCCTTTGTTCCTGTTCTCTACTGAAAAGGAGCCTGAAAAACTAGTAAGATTACACACTACAATTGAAACCAACTGCTGGCCTGGCACAAACAAGGAGAAATCAAAGCATGAAACGCTTATCTAATCTCTGATTTGATTTAAGAGCAATGCACTGTGCTCATGAGTTCCTACTCTACATGTTCATTATTGAACCTCCTCTACTTAGATAGGATAGGATTTAATGTGTCCAGTGGATAAGGGGAGTTTTTAAAGTTTCGTCATGTTGTGAATCACCAGGACTGACAGAGAGAGAAACTCTTAACTGATCCCTGTCATAAGCCTCAGCAGAGGAGGCAGATTTCAATGTTGAAAAAACAAAACAAACAAAGAAAAAGTCAAACTCTCAAGGAAAAGGGGAACATATACAACTGGGATGACTAGAACTAATATCATAAAGATCATGTGTTACAATACCCAAGTGTAACCGCTCTATACTGAGGTTATACTAGTACAGACCTGATCCAGATTTAAAAGAATCACGTTGAATCCACTCCTTTAGTCCAATACAAATGCCCAGATTGGTCCAGTACACAAAAGGAAAAAGACTTAGATGTTTTGCTGACTGCAGGCAGGTGTATTGGCTTCTAATCTCCTAAACAGGATTCTGGATTCTGGTTCCCGCTGCCGTATGGATCTTCTAACTTGGAAAAATGAAGATTTTGAGTTATCCAAACGCTGCTCTGCTCATCCAAAATCCAAAAGCCAGTTCTCTTGAATGTTCTTGTTCGATCTGGCTTTCCCCCTGTGCGAGTTGTTGAATGACAGGCTTGAGGGAGGGAGGGAGGGAGCGTGTGAAACTCAGTGTGAAACCTCCACGCCCAT
>CABFOQ010000211.1:0-25050 GCA_900660455.1 Gephyroberyx darwinii | reverse complement strand
GCTCGATGGAGTGGCAAAAAATGTACTTTATACTGTTTCATGTAGTGGTGAATTGATTTATGAGTCATGAAAACTCTGTTTATACGTGTCTGCCAACTTGCCTTTTGGGCCGATTGGCATTTTGTTAAAATGGGATTTCTGAGAAAGGCCTGATCAGCACTTTGCCCTGTTAAGCCGTGCGTTAGTGCGGGGTACTAGAGGTGGAAGGGAGGGATAGCAACTTCCCTTCAGGCCCCAATCTGAAGAAGGGCCAAACACAATCCAACATCAATCTCTACCCTGTCACCTTGCACTCTACTGCCTTCCCAGCACCATTGTTATAGAGCAGACCAGCGGAAAGAGGCCGGTAGCAGGTGGAAATAAAAAGCCCTTTGACAACTATAGGGTAAGATTCCTCCCGAGATCCTCACAACATTTACACAAGCTACAGGGAGCGAGGTCTGGCTGCCAGCACACGTCTGGACACACACACTTATATGTACAGATACATGGACATGTGCAGTGATGAACATAGACGTGCACACACAGCATCAATATAAAAGGCATCTGCTCATTGTGATTCCTGTTAAGAGTTCTTCTTATTACAAACCACTGAAACTAGAAGTATAGTGTTTAATAATCTTCAGGTTATATTTGCTGGATTGTTCTACAGAAAATGGCAGTACAGTGACAGTTTATGGCAGTACAGTACAGTTTATGGCAAGCAAGGTTTTGCAACATTCCTTTGCATAGGGAAGATTAAAGGTGCAATTTTTTCTGACTCTTTTTCAACCATCTACTATCTCGTCACTTGTTGCGTTATCATAACTTTCTGTGCCTCACTCCACTTCTTTTGTTTCAGCGTCTTCCTGCCATGTTATTTCTTTCTTCCACTGGTACTGTCTCTCCCCCCTCTCCCTTGCTGTATTCCTCTCTATTCCTCTCTCCTATCCTCTCCTCCCCATTTGGGATCACAGACTATGGCCTGGCAGGATCACTGTCACATGATGCCCATGGAGTGTGATGCTTCGCTGGGACCCCCCTCTGCTCAGGAAATGCTCTCGGCCTTTTTCCCACCCTAGTCTTCCGCTGTGGAGAGCCGGGCATTACAACCGAATCCAGTTACCATCCCAAAGCATTCCTGACTGATTCCAACCACTGCCTGGCTATGGGTTCCCACAGACAATGAGGATATGCCCTCATTTCAAACTGACTGGAGCGCAGGGTATCATGTTGTGAACTACCAAAGCTGTTTATGTCAGAACAGAGGAGTTTGAGCTCCACAATAGGCAATTACCATGCCCACTCATCCCCCACCCCAAGCCACCTCCCCTTCGTTCAATTTGTGGTTTGTCTGTAGGTGGGTTCGGTTCTGCGCAGATTAAAAATAGCCAACCCATTCCAGACAGAAACTGGAGGGACATGGAACACACACTGCTCAAATGATATCTCCCATTGTGGTGCACTGTTTGGGAATTCTTAATTGCTTTTTCCGAAGCAGCTTGCCACAGGAAAATCCCCCTTCAGAGGAACGAAAAAGAGAGTCGGTGGGCTGTGCGTAAACACCATAGATATTATGTAAACATGCATGTAAACACGCATGTGTAAACCCATGTCGCCGCATGTGTGCCCATCAAACTGCCATCAAAGCAGTATCAAAGGAGCTAACCTGCAGCAGAGCCGGTTGTGGCCTGTGTCTGCTCTCCCTCTCTCTATTGTGTTCTCAACTGTGGTTTCTGCTTCAGCTCTTATTATTGATGTCTCCCCCTGCATCAGAGACAAACCATGCTGGACTGACCCTGGGAGGTGTGTAGGGCTGCAGGGTGGGGCACCAGGCTGAAGCCTCCTAGAAAGGGTACAGTAGAGCAGAGCAGAGCGGTTGCAGAGGCAAAATAGCAATCTGGCCTTCTTCTGGAGATGAAAGAGATGATAGTCATGCTTAATGTTTTGGAGCCATACTTCTCAATTCTGATAGGTGAAGTCCCATGGGAGTGGTTACCATCTCCAGAAAACCATGTTGCTTTCACAGGCAATCGCACACATTGAAAATAGAGAAATGAAATGAATTCATGCAGCAATATATGTTTGCATAATATATTACATGAGTAATTTAGGTAATTTATACATTCTGTATTATCAGATAATTATATAAATTGGCTAAGAAGACAGAAAAAATATTACAAATTACTCTTAAAGCATCAGAGAGTACTGTAAAGAAACAATTATTTGAAAAGTTCAAGTTTCCATATAAAATTAATTTGAAGGAGTAATGTTATTTTACAAAACAAAGGGAAAATAAAGAAAGAAAATTAAAACACATTGAACCTATTAAATCTAATAAAACCATTCAGTCTTTTTACATATGTTTTCTTAATTTAAAAACCAATAAGATTGTTCCAGGTAAGAAAGATTTGGTCATGTCTTATTTATCCAAAATGACTATTGGTGTCAAATGAACTAAATGCCTGTTCTAATTGTGAACATGAAACTTCTTAAATTAACTTAATGACTTAATAGCCTCAAAATCAACATGAAACAAATTCATTGGAAAATGTTCAGGAACATCAAACAGCATTTCTAATCTGTTACATATTCAGCAGCAATAAAAACCCACAAACATATGTCTGTGGATCTAGTGTGGAAAATGTTTGTGGAATATATTGATATGTTCTCATGCTTTTCAAGTCTGAATCTCTAAATTAAAAGAAAAAATGTAGTGTACTTATATTTTATTGTTTCAATATTCTTACATTATTTGCTTATTTGTTGTGTTTCACCCAGAAAACAGCTTGGCAGTTTGTTGGAATTAGTTCCATTTCCAGATATAAATGAACATATTCCCTGCAAGTACAGTTTGGAATTTATAAAGCCTCTGGACCTGCCAGATCCTCCCCAGTCCTGTCCTTCAGCCATGTCAAATCATGTTGTGGTACAGTAAGGCGAGCTTGCATGTGATCACAAAATAAACCAGAAGGAATTTTACATATGCCTTTATTCACATTTTCATAGCCTGAAAAGAGTATTTCCTTTCCAATATAAGGCTGTCAAAAAAGGAGTCAAATTATGAAAACGACGGAATCGACAATCAACATGCGACGAATTGAATTCTGAATTGAAACGACTACATGGCAGTCTGACGATTTGAGCGTCTTTAATTTGTCTATACACCAGGGAGTGTTGTGGAACGGCATGCCAAGTTTTCCTGAGAAGACCGTGGTTCTCACAATGCCGCCTGCACAAAATGACTCATGTATTTTGGGATGATGAGCTCCCAATTTGTACAAAACAACGTCTTCTATGAGAATAAAAAGAAATAAAGTATGTCAAATGTTCCAGGAGGATGATCCATAACGCAAATTATGTTAAATTATCGTTTGAAAACTGCTTTGGAGGATCCAACTGAGCCTTTGGTTTATTGTAGACTGTTAAATGCTGATTTTTTTTTCTTATCTAGGCCAGTAATCTATTACAACACAGATAAATAAACTCAAGATGCCACCTCAAAAGCAATTATATTATGTAAGCTCTGAATATATATAATCATTTTAAGTATCGAATACTTATTAGTTATATCACTTATCAGTTATATAGTGAAAAGCATTTAGTCTATTTCTAATACTACAGTATACAGGCCTCGGGCGTCCTGAGTGAGATATCATGACACTTGGAGCATATGCCAATGATTGATGACAACAGGAGGTCCATACCAACTATTTCATTATTATACTAACAATTCAATAACTACCAAATAAAAAGTATTTCTATAAAGATACATCGAATGTATAAAATGATCATTATAGGCTGCATCTATATAGGCCGCTCACAGTGAAGCTGGATATAGTGGTAAATAAAAAGGTGGGTGGAGTTCCAGTCGGTGATCAAAAGGCCAACCACCAATATAAACAAAAATCATCAATTATTTTTTCAGAAAGAAAAATCTAAAATTGTGCATCTTACATCACATCATGTAACTTACATCAGTGTGATATTATACTATGAGGTAGGCATTTATACTGAAGTTGTTGGTTAGACTTGAATGAAATAGGCGGGTTAACTCTGTTTCGCAATTGAAAAGAAGCCCAGGTGAACAGACCTCAGGTGGGTTAGTGGGTCAGTTTTCCACTGACAAGCTGTTAGCCAACCTGAAGGATCCTCGGCTCGGGTAATTTTATGTGAAGCTTTTTAAACAAAGTTTGAGGATTGAGGGAAGGTAAAAACTGCACTGCTGAAATCAGCTTTGTCAGATCATCGCCAGGCTACTGAATTCCCATCTGACTCGTAGGATGCAAATGTGAATTGATACATTACGTTGCACCGCAATGCAATGCAATAATAATGTAATGCTTTATCGAGGTAGGGTCAGGTCGAGCAGTGCCTGTGGGGCTGTAGGGAGTCAGTGTCGTGCTCAAGGACACTTCAGCAGGATGGAGGTTTGCCGACACGGGGTTTGAATCCGCGAATCAGTGTGGAAGCATTTTCCATATTTCCACATCGGACATGGAAATTGCTATGAAAACAATATAAACATGTAAATATCTCATTCATGTGTGCCTACGCGCCTACTCGGTCATTAGGGCGAAGGGGCGCTGTGCCAAAAGGACCTCTTCCCTTCACACACAAGACAGAGGAGGTCTAATGGCGAGATATCGCCAAGGAAATTAAAAAGTCGTAGAGCGCAACGCTGCTGCTGCTGATTACTGGAGAGGGTGGTGCCCATCAACTACACACTTCAAATCCATGTAGCGACCCAATGCGCGCAATCAGCGGTCTGCTAGCAATCCCGTCCTTTCTCGTTCACATAAACACCACTTAAACAAAAATATACACGGCCACCTACAGCGCCAGGGAAAGTGATGAGGGGGTGCCCACCTCCACAGTATACTGTTTTCAATTAAAACGACAATGCTGGATGAACGAGGCGACGCTATGGACACAAACAGCAAGCAAATCAATTAAGATACCACTGTAATTTAATCGTTGCGTTTGGAGAGGGTGACACATAAAATCAACTGTCCCGAAATTGTTTAGCACATTTTTCTCAAAATATGCAAATCAAACCAGTTCATAGTCTATATTGCCTAAGCTTCATATTTTTCATTTTGGAGTTTTTAACAGAATATATTAAGGTTCATTGAAAGCACCCCAAAAATATATTAACTTCTATGAGTTTTTTTGTCCAGGAAGCAGTAGCATGCAATATAAATCAATAGAATCACAGAATACAGAAGCAGCACACACAAGCTTATTTCTAAAATCCACCCCTGCCTGGTTTTATCTTGAGTGTTCCTGTGAAAAACAGACACAACTGCCCAATTGAATCTGTGTGTTAAGTGTTGTTTTACATTGTTGACATGTTTGCTCACTTTTCCCATAACTTACAAAAACAAAAACAAACAAATAAAGTCAGAGAAATGCTGTGTATGTTATTATAAAAAGCTCAGCATTAGATATTGTTCTCAAACACTAAGCCATTTCTGTGCCGGCCCTCTGGTTAATGTGTATTTGTGTTTCTTATTATGAATACGCTATGTATGGAAATGTAACCTTTTAATCTTTGAGTATAAAAATATTTCCTAACTTATCCTCTCAAGGTGACACATAGGCATCAATTTCAGACAAAATAAATAACCTGAATAGAAGACAATAAAAAAAGAAAATCCGATGTTTGCAGATTAAATAAATGACGCTTTTAATTAATAAGAAGGGTAGGCCACCCGTTGCCTGTTATTGTTCCCAAATAAATTCTGCACGAATATTGATTATAAAATAAAACTTTAAAGAGAGCTTACTACAAAATAATAGATTTCAAGTTCAAGTCAGATGAACTTACGGCCTCTTGGTGCAGTTATCCAGTTGATCGATCAATCTGTCACACGCTCCTCCAAACAAATCCACTGCAGCCTTTTGGTGACCCTCTCAGGCTCCACTTCAGCACCAATGAGGCAAAAATGCTTATTTCTCAGTGTCAAGGCCGCCATTTTAATTTCTAAACAAAATTAAATAGATCTGTGTTTATCAATTAAATATCCCCATTAGCAACTTTGTGTTATGTAATTTGCTTACTGGGCCACATCTCCTCGAGCAAATCAATCTGTTGCACGGCAGCCAATGGCAGGTCGAATCAAATCATATTGTTGACCACTGCAGCTGTTACATACAATCCATAATCCGTTAGGTGTATTTATCTAATTGGTATGGATGAGCAATAATTTTGAATTTCACCATGTGGCACTTGGCAAAATTAAATGGCATGTTGTATGGCTCCCTGGAAGAGAGAGAACTCCTCTGCCATCAATAATTAGAGACAGGCATGTGCAAAAGTTTTACCTTCATGATCCGCCACGAAACATCATATACCAGTAACAGACAAAGAGGGCTATAGTGGAATAAATTCAAACCTCAGACTCAGATATTCTATCCGACAATGCTGTTCCGGGCCATACCGAGAAAAAGCAGCTAAATTATAGACTCCTCTACCTGTTGATTTTCATCATTGTAGCCTACTATAGTTTGGGTTAATTGAAGGAAGAATGTAACCAATGATAAGGAAATGTTGTGTGCACAGCAGCGTCATGTTAAGCGCTCCACAATTAGCTTCTCTCACTAAATAACTTGAAGACAGTCCGGAGAGACTGTCAGGACTGTGCTCACTGTGGTGTACCTCCACATAAGTGGCCGAGCATTCCTGAGGATGCAGCGCTGTCAAATATTTCATTATGGGACGTCATGGAAAAGTGCATGAATTCGTCTGCGATGGAGCAACAGGGAAGCTATGACCTCGGCACTTAGCAAAAAGACTGTAATGACGAACACAATCTGCTAACTACACTTTAGTTAGTAACCATCCCCCCTACAAATGATTCATTTATATATAGCCTACGAATAACACTATTGAAGTCAAACAAATCTGAAAATATCCACTAGAAAACAGCAGAAAGACCCCTGTTGCTTCTTCAAACAACACAGGTCTAGATACATGAATTAGAGGCTCTGACAGAGGACAACTACGTGTAATTTAGGAAACGTGACTCAAATTATGCAAAATCACGAGGAAATGGGGCCATAGTTTGTGTTTAAAGAGACGCACGCCTGTCAGCACCCTCGGTGAAAGGACGGGCTGAAAGGTAGTGTCGGGCTTCTTAGGCTACTCGTTACTTATTTCAAAAGTAATTGCATTATTTTACTCATTACTTCTTGGGAGTAGTAATTCGTTACATATTTTCGTTCCGATACTTTACGTTACAGAGCCAAAGTTGGCGGTGTCCTCAGAGAAATCAGAGAAATCAAATAGCGTTGATGTCAACTGTTTTTTTTGTCACCCGTTGGCTTGCTAATATCACACTAGTGATAATTCTTCCAAACAGAGAAAGTAAACATGTCTGCCATTTCTCGTGTAAGAGGATGGCAACTAATTCAGAGGAAAACGACTCGGGGGGTGGTGGTGGGATACAGTTTCTGGATAATTCAACCTCATTCAGAGGGGGTTGCGACGTATTATTTTTGATTGGTGACTGAAATGCCACCATTGGTCTTGAAATAGCCTAGTAATAGGCTAATTGGTTAGGGTACTCTTTACTTGGAAAAGTAATGAAATCCTGAATGTAACGCGTTACCATCCAATATTGACGATTTGCGTAAATATTATCCATGGACATTGGTTTTGGGTGGACCTAGAAGTCCAAAAAACATGAACTGGGCGAAGGCATGTGAGCGAATGAAAAAAGCACGCTCTTAATGGAATGAAGTCATCAGCCGTAATTAAATGCAGTGGGCAGAGAAAGGACGGGAGCGCGCCTGCCCCCAGTGCGCGCTGGGTGGTCCGCTACGCTGATAAATGTGTGGGCCTCTTTCCAACCGAGTACAGTGTAGGGACCGGTTAAAACAACTTCTTTCAATTTCTTTTATTGGGTTTAAATCTCCCCTGCAAACAGCAAATGCTGTCCGTGTACTCATCTCAGCTTTGGGTTGACAATGAAAACTATATTTTCTTTCTATGTTTTCCCCTGTGGCAAAAACAGGCAGGAAGAGAGCCAACCGTTATAGGGTGTTCTGGGCAGGAGAATTTTAAGGTGAACATCAATACGCCATTAATTTATATTTCGACATTTAATTTCAAAATACATAAACACATAAACATAGTGCTAGTATGTCATTTTGCACAAAAATATTTGTAAGGGCTAGTGACAACTTTTACTCGCAGGCACCAAAGTTGCCAAACATATTCTCTGGTTTTACGCACAGGCCTGGGCTATGAAATGACAAAACATGGCTCTATTTTCTGTATTTGGTCCAGCATTATGTTCCATTATGTCAAAGCTGACAGGCACCATAAGCATTCTGACTACAACAGTAACGCCGGCAGAGATCAGAAGGACAACAAGCCCAAGTGATTGAACACGGCTAGGAAAAAGGTTGCAGGCTGCAATCGGGATCTCTGGGGAACAATAAGCAACCTACTGTCAACAGTTTTAGGTTATGGACTGATCGTCTTTCAGTAGCCCGAGCACACAGCCATATAAAAGGCTGTAAAAACTCAACTAAAATTAGACTGCTCGACTGGGAGATATAAAACAAATTTATTCGCCTTTTCTTCTAACTGAACTTCAGTTAATTAAATCAATTAAATAAAACATAGGCTGAAGAACATCGTGCATCTGAATATACAATCAATTTCCTCCTAGGCCGAGCGACTACAGTTTTGCCGGTGATATTCTGACTGAAAACTGTTGTGTCTGTCTTACTGTTTTTCGTGGACCATTCCGATGGGCGAGTATCTTGTAGGAGTCGGTCTCAAGTCCCCGTCCGAGTCTCTGTGCTCATAGTTCGGCAGGGCTTCCATCTCTCTCCCCTTGTGTCCCCGAGTAAATATTATGACTGCACCACACAAACAATACTGTATTCTTGTGTAAAAAACTCTAACATCTACTCAAGACGCTGTGAGTATGCGGACATATGGCATCAGATTGAGTATTAGCTGATCTAGTGGGGCTTTTGCTTGATTTTTTATTTAAAGAAGGCCAGGGAAAATGTTTACATTTTGCTGTATAAACATCCTGCCCATGTTCCTGTCTATCTTTTACAGAAATCAGGAGGGTGGTTTTGAATATAAGGGGCATGTTCTTTTGCAAAAGCATTTCATAAACTAAAAAAAAATATTTCATACAATATTTTATATTATAAATCACATAGTCTAGTAAGAATGCAGGGATAACCTATTTGCCATGCTGGTGCTTTATCCATCTGGACTAACGTGGAGAGCTGTCCGTGTAAAAACTTGCAAATTCACATATAGCTTGTATGCACAATATTCTATGTTACAAAAAAAGCCATAATAGAAAATCAGACAATTTATTAATGTACTGGGTTAACAGGCCCTGACCTATACAACCAGTTGGTGATCACCAGTTTGCATTTCTTTAAACAATATATTTGATTATAAGTTTTTCAATGACTTTCTATAGCGTAGGTTGTTTGGGTAGGCAATATGGGAGATATATTCACTATTTCAATGTAAGAGGAAGAAAAAACATTTCCTTGAAAAGTGAACGCAGACAGATGTGCATGCTACAGCCCACCACTGGAGTAGGAGGGAACTGGGCGGGTCCCAACGTTAGGATGGCCAAGACATCCAGCTTCCAATGCGCTGATGGCAACAGATAAGTAAAAAGTGAGCTCCTCGGACGCACGACAACACACCAACTGAAGTGGAAAGCGGCTCCTGGTCTGCTCCTTATCCCACTTCGGACTCTGCTGACAAGGCGGTCAGACTTCAGACTGGTACAGGATTGCATCAAAAGGAAGACAGGGTTAGGACAGTCTCGCCCGTCGGCTCGTGCGTAAAGTTTGCCTACAATAATTATCGGTAATCCTTTCACTGTTTGTCTATGTGAATTATTATTCGACGTTGTAGCATATTGTTTATAAGGATAGGTGGAACGTGAATTTGAGCTTGCTATCACGCAGATTTAACTTAACTAATGACGGCAGAGGTCCAGCAGCCCCCAGCGCAGACTCCTGCCCAGAGCAGCCCGATGTCTGCTCCGGAGAAGCCGCACGGACAGACCGCGGTGATGGAGACCGCCTCGTCCACTACGAAAACCAAAAAGACTAACGCGGGGATCCGTCGACCGGAGAAACCCCCCTATTCGTACATAGCTCTGATAGTCATGGCTATCCAGAGCTCTCCAACCAAACGTCTGACGCTCAGTGAAATATATCAGTTCCTACAGAGCCGCTTCCCGTTTTTCAGAGGCTCATATCAGGGATGGAAGAACTCCGTGCGTCACAACTTGTCCCTGAACGAGTGCTTCATTAAGCTGCCCAAGGGCCTCGGCCGGCCAGGGAAGGGCCATTACTGGACTATCGACCCGGCTAGCGAGTTCATGTTCGAGGAAGGGTCCTTCAGAAGGAGGCCCAGGGGCTTTAGGCGCAAGTGCCAGGCGCTGAAGCCCATGTACAGCATGATGAACGGCCTGGGATTCAACCACCTCCCCGAGTCCTATAACTTCCAGGGGAGCGGCGGGGGCCTATCCTGCCCGCCCAACAGTTTGTCTCTGGACAGCGGGATTGGAATGATGAATGGACACTTGGCAGGTAACATGGAGGGGATGGGTCTGTCCGGGCACTCCATGTCACACTTGTCGGCCAACAGTGGACATTCCTACATGGGAAGTTGTACAGGATCCGCTGGGAGTGATTATCCCCACCATGACAATTCCGGCTCCCCACTGCTCACTAGCGGGGGAGTAATGGAGCCTCACCCCGTCTACTCGAGCTCAACCTCGGCGTGGGCTCCGGCCCCCTCGGCCTCATTGAATAACGGAGCTTCTTACATTAAGCAGCAGCCTCTGTCTCCTTGTAATCCAGGAGCGAACCCGCTGCAGCCCAGCTTGCCCACGCATTCACTAGACCAACCTTACCTGCACCAGAACGGGCACAGTACCACAGATCTACAAGGTAGGCTGAACACCATTATTTCATTTAGGCTGTAAAGTTAATTCACCCGCTTCATAATAACTATGAAGAGACTGCAATATAAAACTGCAGCTGATTTTATAATAACCAATCGTGAAAGAAAATGTACCCAAGTCAGTGGAAAAAACATATTTTCTAATGCAAGAATTCCTATGCCTGTTTTCAAATACCAGTGCCTAACAAATTAAAGGGTCTAAACAATATTTCTGTGTTGGCTCCATCATGGTGGGTGACTGATTTTTAGCCTTATCTCAAACTTAATTTAAATTATCTTTTGACAGCCCTCAGCCTACAATATGTTATTTGCAGTGCATTGAATTAATTTTGCTGCCACTATAGGTCTATTGCAAAACGGTAGGAGAATTAGAGTTATATTTTGCTGGTAAGGAAACTGAGGCAATTGAAAGAGACTAAGTAGCGTCTTACAAGGAAGTTGAGTACATGCTTCTTAGATTTCCTGCCCACGATTTACTGGAATGGGACTCCAAAGAGGCCTAACAAACAACGGGTTTGAACCTTGCACTGTTTCCCTAATAAATTCCTGGAAGTGGCAACAGGAGGCACGGGAGGGCACGTCTGCCGGGTCAAGTCTTTAGAGCCGTGCCAATCTCGGTGCAAGAAAAACAAAGCGCGGTTGGAGCCAGCCTGCCTTGCCCCGAGGCACTGGGTCCTCCGGGACTGGCGTGCGAGGAGGCCACTGTCAATTAGGCCTACAACTATCCCTCCCTCTAACAGGCTGTGCTAACTTCATTTGACAATGTTAATCATGTACACATCTACTATAAAATTCAGGTAGTAAAACAGGGTGAAGCCATATTCGACCCGCCTCGGCAAATTCCAAACCCAGTTTAATTGAAGTTATAGTGATGATAAAATATCAGACAATGCTCGTTACAGGGCCACCTGTCAGGAAAATAAGACAGGTGCGGAAAGAAAACACTGACAACTAAACACTCAATTGGATGAAATATTTTATGTTACGTTTATTCTCCTTCTTCGTCATATTATTATGTTTATTATTATTGCCTACTATATTGTAAAGCGGTCTATTGTTATTATTATCCATGGAGTCCATACAGACTAAGCTGTCACATTGACCTATACATTTCTTTAGCCTATGACGGAATGTCTATCATGGATAATTAACAATATAAGCCTAGGCTTTGGTAGAAATACTTATAATTAATATTGAAAGCATTCTCTTCATTTAGCTCAATACTTCCAAACAACAATCTTTGAAATGATCAACACGTTGAAATATTTATTAATTTATTTATTAATATTCCTGTAGAATAAAGTCCCATTGAACCTATATTACTATATTAAAGGTCTTATTGATTTTATTCACAGTTAAAAAATAGCTGTATGTGTCACGTGTGAATAACATTTCTGTTGCATTTGCAGGTATTCCTCGGTACCATTCCCAGTCTCCCAGCATGTGTGACCGAAAGGAGTTTGTCTTCTCGTTCAACGCCATGACTTCCTCAGCGATGCATTCTCCAAGTAGCGGCTCGTACTACCACCACCAACAGGTCTCCTACCAGGACATCAAGCCATGCGTGATGTGATGGCGTGGGACAATCTGCAGAGAGGGGACAGTATCAGTGACTTGAGCCATGCACGACAGTCTGACCAGCACAGTGAACTGCAAAACGAGAAAGAATTAACCACTGAAAGACAAAGGCATGCCCCAGCCCTGGAAAGCGCTCACTGTTGTCACCACGAGTCAAGGAAAACAGGCTGGACTACTAGTATACTGTTTTCCACCGAAAAGAGACGGAAACATGCCCATCATAAAACAAGCACATCACAAAAAAGACCTGATGCCATCAACATCGGCCGGCGGGGTAGAAACTGGGCATATAAACCCAGCTGCTGTTTGGTACTTAGTTCTGCAGAGCGGATGACTACCACTTTACACATTTGTAAATGTTTATTCATCGTGTTAAAGTAGGCCTTTGTAAATGCACATTTTCATTTCTCCGTCAGAAGTTTTACTTTTTTTCTTTGACAAATTAGATTCAAGCTCTTTTTTGGACTTCCATACCAGCATTGACTTTTTAAATGAACAACAATGGACATTATATATATATGTCCATATATATATATATTGTGTAAAAAGATGAAGGCACTTTTTTGAATAGCCTATAAGCGCAACTTTTTATTTATTCTGAAGGCCTACGTATTTTAATTTTAGGCGAATTGGCCAAGGAGGTATGCTTTATTGGCAATATTTGTCAGAACGCTTATTATTTGTTTTAAAATGAAAATTGAAGATATAATGTAAGCACTGTTATGTCGTTTGTGTGTTAGATGTATCTAGACTTCCATTATTTTCAGCACTGTATACTTATATGATGTTAGGAACATTAGCGAGGGTCCTTAGGTTAGGACTAGTCTATAGGCTATATTACAACACACCATCTGTATGAAATTAAATATATCTGTCGGGCAGTTTAAGCCTAAAACTGACAAAAATAAGAGACATATTTCCATTTCTTCACAGGCCTTCCCAATTCCTTATGAAAAATAACTAAATCGTAGAATACATTTTAGAAGAATACTGCAAACAAATATGACACCAAAACTCTAAGTCCCTATTAATATTGTAGTGATACTCAGAGATGCATCATAGCAACCGTCAATCTAAACAAAAGTCAATGTTTTCAGAAAAGCATGAGGCTGTATGCCTTTTTCTTTAAAATACCATATCTTCATGTAACTTACTGCAGTTTGATACCACTTACAATCATGTATATTATGAATTTATGTCATAAAGATTTATGTCAGACTGAAAATGGTGGGTAAAATCTATTCCACAAATACAAAGGTGGGTAAACTGAGTTTAGGTGTGTTTACCCTCCACTAGATCCCTGGTGATACCATAAAGGTAAAAAACACAAAGTACGACAAGGTCCCCAGTACCACAGACACACTTTAAGTCCCTATAGGAATGTTATAGGAATAATATAGTATTTTCTCGTTAGGGATATAGGCTTCTTGTGTTCTCTTTGTAGACTAGCCCATAAGACAATTCAGAGGAAGGCTAAAGCCTAAATCTTGCAGTTTATCCAATCAGCGCACGCGTAATCCCGGTATCACTGGTAAATTCTTGTAAATCTGTTGTCTTTTATGAGTTTAGAGGTCACGCCTATTCTTGCAAACAGGCGTTAAATGAACAAATCTGATTTTCTCTAAAAAAGGCTATTAATTGATGTAGACCTAAAATAAACGGTTTTAAAAGTCGATGTAGCATGCCTACTATGTAATAAGAGTGTATGCAGCAATTAAGCCGTAACAAATGAAAGACAGAGATCTCACTCGCATTTGGTTACAGGGTGAGAAGCTGTAGGCCTCCCATTACACTGGTAGATTTACAACGGGGTTTCCTGGCCAATTTGTGTGTCTGAAAAATATAGGCTTGGTCAAACAGAAGGAAATACAAGTGCTGGTCCAAACTGATCTTCAAAGAATCTATCCTAGATATGTATCAGGTCTACCCAGAGCCTCTGATAGAAAAGTCCCTTTAATGAATAGCTGTGGGATGTACAAGATGCCTCAGTCTCTCACAATCTACACTACGGAGGGAGTCCAACAGAATGAAACCCAAAAACTAGCATATAAAGAGAAAAGTGGTGCCATGGGTTTTAAATAAAAGATGCTGAGCAGGAGTCTTTGTTTTTTTTAAATCGCTAAATACTGAAAAAACCAAAACCAAATATATTCGCAGATGCATAAGGATCTAATCAAACAAATTACAAATTAGCTTATCCTTGAATGTCTTATCATTCTATGGACATACATTACTACATGGTAGAATTCAAGAAGGCATTAACATTAAGGCACAAGAGCCAATCTTCCTGCACAAAATGCACAAAATCTGATTCCTTATTCATTCATATTTGTGGATTCTAAGATCATAATTGCTTGTTTTGACCAAGCTCACTTTTATCAAATTCACTGAATATATTAGGCTACTGCAAACTATAATAATTTGATTTGGCACAAAATCCTTGTTTTTTTTTACGAGAAGTCCATGGTTGTGTGTTGAAAACAAAAGGTGCCCCTAATGTAGAAAATCAAGGTAGTCAGTAATGCATTTTGTGAGCGTCAACATGGCTCACTCACTCAGTCAGATTACTGTCTCCTTATGCACTCCTCTTGTAAAATACCTCCAATGTAATTTAAGATGCCTCCATATTCATCTTGTTGTGTAACCCATGCTGGTGAGGCCTGCATGCATTAGTAGACCTGTGTGAGCCTGTACCAAGCTGCATTTTGTATTATTTGGTTAGCTTTGTTGTCTTGCAACATGACCACTAACTGACCCAGTGAAATTCCCTTGTATGAACATGCCATTCTGCATAGGGGCAATAGGCTGAACAGCAGTGGGAGCATGCATTAGCAAACTGATGACATTAGCTGGGGTTCAGTACTTTGGCGGGGCTGAGGGGGTGAGATTCCTGGTGGGGCTCCACAGCTGTTCCCTAGCCAGGCCTGGATGACAGCTCCATAAAAAGCCTGAGGCCTTCTCTGTGGTGGCAGACATGCAACGTGCTCATCCCTCAGCACTGTCCAGACCTCACTGAAAAACAAGACACTTCACTGGCAAAGCAGACCAACTCCCTAGTGTTCAGTTACCAGGTAATGTCCATCATGCAATCCCAGGCAGAAACACAGAAAGACATAATTAAAACATTAAATAGGGGGAACACAATAAAGGCTTTTGGTATTTCTGAATTTGACTTCAAGCCATACTACCTTTGAAATAAGGCAAAAGTAAACATGTCCTCCCTGAATAATGCAGACACCCCTTTGGCCAATCAGCAGCAAGTTGTATCATCCCTCCAAGTTTTGTAATAATCAGACCAGTGGTGTCTGAAATACCATGTTTGAGTTAACATTTTAACCTGTAATATAGTGCCTTCACAAGTCCAATCAGTGTAATCTTTAAGGATAGCTGGATATATGTAGCACATTTTGTGTCAATTGGACTGACAACTGACAACAACAAAGAGTTATGGCCTTTCTATGTTTAACATTTTGACTTTTAATTCTAACGCCCCCAGAAAGGCAAGCAAATGCTGGAACATAGTGTGAAGATGCATCCCTCCAAATTTTGTCAAAAACATGCTGGTGTCTGAAATATCACCAGAGCCATCACCTTTGATGGACAGACACAGCTCATGACCCATGCTATGCTGTTGCATCTCTCCCCACCCATCTTCTTGTTTCTCTTTATTGTACCAATCCAAAAAAAAATAAGAAAATAGGTGAAGGTGGACTTCCCACTTTCCTTTAAAATACAGCTGGAAGACCTGGGTAGAGACTAAAGCTGAACCAATACTAGAGGAGGTTACAATAGTGACAAGGAGATGCATTAAGATTCAAGAGCACGGTTCAGCCAGGCACTGCCTCTCATTCTTCACAGGTTGGTATCATACTCCAAGTGACTTAGCCAGCCAGAATGCCACGAGCAAATCATTTTATGAACAAAACTAAAAAAAACAATGTTTGAATATTCTGAAATAATTGAGACTATTACAGACCTTTTACATTACCTGAAGGATCCTGTGACGCAATTAGGTCTAAATTCCTATTCCTCTACGGACAGACAGGCCTGTCTATGACACCTCACTTCGCTGAACTACAAAAATTGGGGTTTTACTTGGTTCGTTTTCCAAGAGCTTAAACGTCACACAGCAAGAGGACATTCAGAGAATCACTGTTTAGCAGTCAATGATACTTGGGTGAGGAAACAAAATGTATTGAGCACTTTCTTGGTTTGAGAGAGAAATAACCTTACCACTTACAGCTATGGAGGCTCTCAGGAACACTCTGGGGAAACACAACCCAAGGTGTGTGTAAATACAACAATTATTGTATATGCGGTGCAAAATTGCATGTAAAACACACGTTGCAAGTGAAATGCTTTAATGAAATTCCATTTTTATTAAAAGAACAAAGTAATGATGCTGCATATTTCCTTTATTCAAAATTGGTTTATTATGCCTATTGGGATAAGCAGTCACTTCAGAAGTCTGAGGTTCATATAACTTAGGCTTACTGTAATAAGTCCAGAGACAATAGAAACAAACTAAACTCTGCTTAAGGCATTTAAGATGGCTCCACAAGTAATACCATTGCTATTACTACTCAGTCTGTTCATGGGTGTCACTCTCTGATGCTGTTCTTTTGGGTTTTGGAGCTGCTGTTGGTCTGGGTCTCCTATTGGGAAGGCCAGGCCTCTTGCCCCCCCTCTGGCTCTTGGCCAGCTCAGCCAGCAGACTGTGGCCATTCAGAGAGAGACCCTGCAGAGCCTCAAGGGCCCAGTCTGCAGCCTGAGGGTCAGTGTAGTCCAGGAAGGCCCTGTGCTGAGCTCCCTGCCAGGTGAGCCTCAGTGGCACTGCCTCCCTCTCTCGGAGGGCAGCCTTCAGCTCACTAACCCGCAGCCCAGCAGGGATGCCTCCCAGGTAAACTGTGGTTACACTTGGGGGGAACTTGCGTTGAGACATGGCTTCACTTTCCCTGTCCTCAAGGGCCTTCTCTTTCCTCTTCCCTCCACTTTTTCCAATCATCCCCTTTCCTCCCTCTTTGCTTTCTCCCTCACCACCACCCCTGCCTTCTACCCTTCCATCTTCCCTGCCCTCTCCTCTGCTTTCTTTCCTCACTCTTGCTGGCCGCCGTCTAGGTTTCTGTTCTGACTCCTCTCTGTTCTCCTGTTTGGATTCTCCATCAGCATCTGGCTGTGTGTTGCGTCTTGGCCTCTGTCTGGTCTGCCTTTTGGGCTTATGATCAGCCTGAAAACAAGGCTCTCCTGCAGCAGGCACCGTCCCCAGCTTAACATCCTTGCCTGCCTGCTCCTCCAGAGCAAGCAGCTTCTTCAGGATCGGGATCTTCTCCAGCTTGTCCGTGTCCAACTGAAGACACAAAACTGGACAGGCTCAGTAAGGCTGAAGGAGGGTCACAGATAGCATAAAGACAGCCCTGCTCTGAGCCATGCAGCATGCCTGTGGATGAGTTAAATGAGTAGTGTGATGACAACAGACAAATTAATTGGTGTTACTCTATCCTGCTCACATGATAGAGACCATGCTATAGCAATTATATAACTAACGCCATTGCATGTTATTAAATATGCTGACCACAGGGGGAAAGCCAAGCCTGCTCGTATATCATGTTATTATGCAAGGATAAAAACAATAACCAACAGCCACCGATAAGAGTTCATCCATGCCAAAATCAGAGAAAAAAATGGCAAAGAGAAACTGTATTAAAGCCTGCTGATAACCTAGGTGACCAAATAATCTTTATGGGGGTGGGATATTTCACTTCCCCTGTAGTTAAAAATAAAGAATGCTCTCTTGATTTCTCGGGTCTTAGAGTGTCTTGAAGGGCTTTGATGGTGGCCGGTGCTGTAAAGGATATACGGGGCCATTGTTTTCTACACCGGCCTGTTTGACCTGTCTTTCCACTGGCCCTGCAGAGCCAAGCTGGCTGGGCAGAGGAGCCTTTGATGATCAGGCATGGCCTTCCTGCCTGTGAGGTCACTGGGTCCTGTTTACTTGCTTGCCTGTCTTAAGGGACCCAGAGGTTATGTAGAAACTCTCTAGATGTTAGGAATAAACCCCACACCATCTCCAATAAAGGTTAATAGGTGGCAAAGACTCAACACTTGCCCCAGCCAATGTCAGTCAATCAGAAACAGTTTAAGGTTCAGCCTCTAATTTCAACACAGCATTTAACAGCTGATTTCTAGTATTTTTGTATTAGACTATATATCAAAGATGAACTCTTTAGGTCAAGTTAATGTCACAGAAAAATCATTCTAAGGTTAAATATGGTTAAACACGAACAGTTTAAGAATAAAGGGAATAAGCAGGAGATTTCAGATGTTGTATAACTTACATTAGGCATACGGTAGAGTAACACAGTCACAATTAAATGCAGAGAAATTAAATGCACATGGATGCATAGGAGTCATCTGGAAAGAGGTGTTTTCACACATGTCCATTAGAGGGCAGTATCACAAAGGATAGGGGTAAAATGTTTACATAGACATGACAGGTGACCAGGGGTGATGGAACATAATGTATCTGGGAAAATGCCTAGAAAATGTCTTTTCTACATTCTTATCCTGAAAATGTATGCAAACACGTGAAATGACCCCTTTACATCAAGTGTTAGAGACCTTTGCATATTTGTATAAATGGATGTTATGCCATAAAATGCCTTAATGCCATAATCACAGTATAGCAGCACATCCAGTTCATGAAGAGGATGGTTGTCATTCTGACAAAACTGACTTCCCAACTTTTTTTTGACTGATCAATTGGCTGAATAAGTAGCAGCCCTATAAAATGTTATATAACATAAATGTTTATTTCCTCATTCTGAAACAGGCACCCCCCACCCTATATCATTTCCTCATCAAATTTACACTAGCGACCCATTCTGGTATCAAAATGGTGAACTGGTGGATTGCCTTTACTAACTGCAATATTAATATGGTTGTATTGTTTTATTTTACTAATTTCTGCCGTTTTAAACTGTTTTACTCATTTCTGCCGTTTTTCTGTAGTGTGCATTGTGACACTTAAAATCCACTTTAAATTCAAACAGACTTGAAACTTCAATAAAAGTCTGAGGTTTAAGGGCCTCACCAGAGGAATAGGAGTTGTGTTGTAGACTTACCTCTACACACAGCAAAGAAATGTTCTTTCAGTTTACCTTAGTCCAGATGATACCCTGTGGCTTGGGGTGCTGGCACTCTGTTTTAATAACCCTAGTGGGCGTGAGGATGTAGTCCACAGTCAGGTCGTGATTTTCCATGAGCACCTCCGGGATGTCCACAACCTGTAAGTGCAAATACCAAAATAAACAGAAATAAAGGGATGAATTAAAGGGTGAAATAAAGTTGCCATAAATATTCAACTGCATTATTGTAGAGATAAAGCAAACCACAAAATTACTTGTCCAGTGACACATTTTTAAAATCTTTTTGCTCTTATCACTTTGTCATATGATACATTGAGTTACAGTAGAGCTAGCTTTAATTAGAGTATATTTTCATCTGTATCAGATTTGTGAGAGAAAATGAACAAAAGGAACAAAGAAGAAAATTTGCATTTACCAATAAAAACAGCTTTTCAAAACAACAGATTTTTTTTAAAAAAAAAGCTAAAAAGATATTTTCATTGCAGGTAACTAGAATCACTTCATTCACCTGTGATGAATGATGTGAAATAGGTTGAAAACGTTGCCATTTTATTATCTATTTTCCTGATAGCACTGGCACACTTCAGTTCCTGTTGGGTTAGGAAGAGCCAAAAATGTTTTATTACACCTATTAAAATAGGAGGTATTGTTGCACTATGTTCAGCAGACAGAGCTTTGATATTAGGGCAAAACTGTACCATGTGGCTTTCTTTCAGTAACTTGGAACATTGTGATCAGTCAGCAAAGTCAGCCAAACATCAAAATGTAAGTTTCTGTACGCTCTTTGCGCAGTGAGACAACATGGCTTGTTCAGAACTATAATAAATAAATAGACTAACCTGGCAGTCATGGACAACAGTAACCACCACAGTAGACTCATTCACAGCCCCCATTGACACCATCATGCCATACTCCATGTCAGCATAGCCCTCTCCTTTTCCTATCCGATAGCCTGTGGAAGACAGAATTTTCAGAAGACAGGGTGAGTACTAGTAGGTGACGCAGCATGCACCCTGTCTGCACCCTCATTTGGGTAAGTTTATCATAGTAGAGTACATCATAGGCCTACTTTGTGTGTGCTTAAATTATAAAATGAAGCAGCTTCTGCATTTCATTAATCATTTTTTCAAAGGGAAAAAACTTAATTTAAAATTAAAAAATAAATAAATAGAATTACTATTCACTCTAATCGCACATGACTTTATGTGGAGGCTGTGGTAACATTTTCTATTCTGAAAATTAACTTCATTAAATGTAGTCTGATGGGGACATGGTACAGCTTATGCAACCCAGGACTTTGGAGGGGCGGGGGGGGGACTTCATGAAAACCATGTGTCTTTGTACTCTTACAGCCATCTGGAATTGTATGAATTATGGTAAACATGTCTTTTTCATGCCGACATCGCATCAGTTATCTCAAGCATTTTGAAAACGATGATCAAAATGCATTGTGAGTGATGGGACAATTTCTTTAGAGTGCAGAATACAGCAGAACCCAGAAGGAGCGAAATGGATCTGATTAAGCACATCTGTCCAATCATGTCCACATTCCCTTTTCTGTTCTTCAAATCTCCACAACAGGGCGGCTCAGTGGACTAGCAATGTTCACAATGCAGCATTTTCATTCTTCATGGTATATTAGATAAATAAGTACGTAACCAATAAATAAATAAATCAATCTGCTACAGCACATTATAGTACATTGTTTCTAATCTTCAAAGGAATGGTTATTCCATAATAACAGGTTGTGAGGCTTTGGTCACAGACATAATATCTTAAGGCTTCCCGTATTTACTAGAGCAAGGTTGGTGAGTTGGTGTCTTGGGGGTGCAATGCACTAGCTCTCACCTTGCTCAGACACCGCCACAGAGCCAACTACCAGTAGTTCTACCATCACCTTCGCATCCAGACCAACAGGGACACTGAACTCCTTCACACCCTGGAGAAAGAGGTTGAGAAAGATAAGAAAGAGTGAAAAATGGAGGAAAAAATAAATAAATAAAATAAATAAAAAGAGTAATGGAAAAGAGAAAAAAAGGTAATGCAGGTCAGCAGTTGACTCATAACATAACTAAACATAACATAAACATAACTACTAAATAATAACACACAATATAACAAATGCTACGTCTAAAATTCCAGAGAACAATTCTTCATTTTGTTGAAAAGCTTCTAACCTGAGCGGTGGAGCACACACGCAGTTGTTCTTTGCTGGCCCCCTGAGGAGGGGTAATCTCATTGAAGAGACCGGTTTGAAGACGAGGGGTAGGGACCAATAATTTTTTTTTTGACTGGGAAGAAGACACCAAAAATTAGCTACCAGGCACAGTAGGTTATAGTGGTTGAATAAAAATACATTACATTGGACAGGTCAGTAGGTGATAACAAGATCTGTCTGAAATGTAGCTGTATTGAAAAAGAACCCTCATCTCTGGTTCCTAGTGTTTTTTCCCCAATGCAGGGCTACCTGTAGCACTGCCAGCCGGGCACCCTCCAGAGGCTTATCAGGATCCACCTTCACCTCAGCCGTCTGGGTGAACGCCTTGAGCTCAGAGACCTTGGCGCAGGCTGTAAAAGCACCCTGGGTAGAGACGGGAGTGGGGGGTGGCATAAGGGGTGAGGAGAGCTTTTTCAGTGACAACTTACGTCCAGAGTGACGAAGCGTGCCTGCTGCTGGGGTCGGTCTGGGTTTACTTTGATGGTCTGGCTTGACTTGAACTCCTGCAGGACTGTGAGCCTGTCACATGCTTGAACTGCACCCTGACCAGTGACCACACAGTAAGATAGATGCATACATGCACAGAGATTGATCAGTCACACAAAAGGTTCAAGGCCATGTATCTTGGCTTCAAGGAAAATCAATACTTGGTGGCAGATAAGGGAAACCCATGGAATTTGAGTTTGATTGCTGCTGTGTCTTTCCCTATTCAGGGATTCACTTTATTAGGCGATTGATATTTTTAGTTATTAGAACCTGTTCATTTCCTTTATCAACACTATCTGATCTGTATCTCCGTTAGTATTTGTGACAACAATGATAAAATGCCAGGACTGTACAGACAACCTAACTGCTTCTTAGTACTACTGTATTAAGTAAAAGTGCTTTAACCTACCTTGAAATTTGGGATCCTGTTGTGAACAGGCCTTGGAAAGTTGGCAAGATTATTTTCTTCAATGTAGTCCCAAACTTTCTGACGGATGTCCCATTTTGTAGCCCCTGAAAAGAAAACGGAATAAGCTTTAATGCAAATAAACAACCCTCAAACTGAAGGAGGAGAAGAAATAACAACACCGTGTTCAACTAATCCACATTGTCAGGCAATGGAATTCATACGGTTAGTAACGTAAAACGTCGCGAACATTTACCAGAATTTATTTTTATAACAGGCTCCATTATCCTCTTGGTGATAAAATTACCTTCTTCAAAAATACTCTAAACTAATCTTTGCACAATAAAATCCTACTGAGTGTAAAACTGTCTGTCGCACACGTGAGCTCTGTAATATAACATCGTAGCAACAGCTGCTTGTCAGTTGACGTGTTTGGCAAATGTACGGTGGCTCATGAGGACCAATCTTTGTGTGTTGAAAAGCAATTCGTAATCTAACAGCCCTTTAGAAACAGGTCATTAATTGTTTTGGCAGTTGTACGGTACGCGGTATGCCTACCAGTGAAAGTGAAATGCTATTCTGTAAAGATGTGATGGCCAAATATACACAGTTGCCTTTTTAGGCAATAGCCTAAAGTATGACTGCTATAGGCTAAGCAAGTGATGTCAGATACTACTGCTACTACTACTAAGTGCTACTACATGCAGTAGGCTACCAGAACATACTGGTCATCAGTCTTGCAAACAAAGCATAAATTATCAAAACAGAATGAAAAAAATCCCAAAGCCACTAAAGTGGCTAAAAAAAACTTTCTGTCATGTAATGACTAACAAACATGAGCAATGCTGTATAGCAATCCAAGCAGCAGAGTTATGTTTGCCTCATGACATTCAAGGCATTCAAGGCTACATGTTACATCACTGTATGGTAAAATATTTTGTGATATTTTAGTTACTGTAATCATCTATTGCACAATAAACACTGTATGAAGTTAGACTTGTTAATATGCCATATATTTTACCCAGCTTTTACCGATGTTGGGCCTTTATTTATGCATACACACACAGCACTCTCTGGCTATTGTTCTATTTAAGACCTGTTCTTTATTGGAAGAGTTAAGTTAAGTTAAGTTAAGTTAAGTTGTTCCATGTAGTGTCATGTTTGTTATGTAATTATACTTGCAATAGTATCATTCAAACTCAGGAAAGAAACTGGGTGAGAAGTAGAGGAGGATGATAAGGGAGAGAAGCATGCAATTTGGGGGGGAGTTTTCAGGAGTACAGGGGCCTGACATGGGAGAATTTGGGAAGGTTGAAGGTAGTGTGGGCTGCAGCATTCTGAAGAAGTTGTAGGGGCTGGAACAACTACTTGAAGTTGTAGTGGTCCAGAAAAGTGGTCCAGGGCTTGTCCCTGGTCAGGATGGGTCCGATTCAGCGGGTGTTGTAGAGTGCAAACCTGCAGGATTGTGTTGTGGCTTCAATGTGGGCCGTGCAGGACAGATTGTTGTTTAGAAGCACACCAATATTTTTGGCAGTCTGGGCATGAGTGACTGTGGTGCTCACAATGATGATAGAGAGGTCTTGCAGGGACAGGAAAAGAAAATAATCTGTGTGTGTGGGGAGAAAAGCAGCTCAGTCTTGTCAAGGCTGAGGTTGAGGTAGTGGCTAGACATCTGGCTGGAGATGTCAACTAGCTAAGTGAAGATAGCTGCCTTAACCGGAGCTAAACCACTGAACTAATGTAGAGAGAGAAGATGAGAGGACCCAGGACTGAGCCCTGAGGAACTCCAGTGGAGAGGGTACATGGTGAAGACAGAGATCCTCTCCATGATACCTAATAAGTGTGGTAAGACATGTGAGTACAGGTGTGGCTGCCAAAGTCTGGGCCAGGGATTTGAAGAGGTCCTTCAGGGACTCCCATGGGCTCCCTGATAAATTAAACTGTAACAAATCCTTTATTATTTCATGTGAGATGAATTGCAAGAATTAATATTCTGATCATGGTCTCCACTTTGTTATCACCCCACCTTTAGCCAGTTCACTGTCCTGTAATCAATCAGAAGCGAAAGGTTTCTCTCATTTTTATATATTGCAAAATCCCTCACGTAAAAAAAAGTTTTCTGTAACTTAACACGCTTCTATGTTCCTTTGTCTGAAGACACAGGCAACAGAGACATTGTGTTTGAAAGCATAGCAATGTCAGCTAAAAGAAGGCCAAAGTCATAATGGTGCCCCCGTTGAAACACTGCTGCACCAATGCTGACTTTGTC
>CABFOQ010000210.1:5424-18156 GCA_900660455.1 Gephyroberyx darwinii | reverse complement strand
CCTCCACAGCATGTGCAGCCATATTCTGGCAGCCAACGTTTTTCGATAAAATGTTCATGATAAAAGCCTTTTACTTACAGCTAGAACTGAACAAGCCATAAACCCTTAAATGTTTATGCTTTCATCTATTTTGTGTTCTAAATTAAATCAAAAGCATCAAATGGAGGGTTTTTTTCAATGCACACTAGTTTAAAATAATTCAATGTACCTATCCTGAGGATTTTTAAAAGACAGCACTCCACAGGCTGTTGGTCTTATCTCAAAAAAGCCTTGGTATCTATCAAGGTGATTTGGCGGATATTTATCGTACAGCTGTATAAGAGTGGAGATGAGGAGAGAGGAGAGGTGCGCTGTTATCTTTATTGGATCCTGCTGGGCAATAATGATATCCTCACACCGCCTAGCCACCCCCTGTCTGAAGTTGCGACTACAACCCTGCTGCAAAAATTGCTGTGGCTTCTCCAGGTTAAGCTGAGGAGAAGTAATAAGAAATTACATTTGAGAAATAGGATGTACTTCAGCAGCACTGTTGGATAATAGTGTGTGTGTGTCGGGGGCGGGGTGTTGTGGTGTGTGATTGTTCTCCGTACAAACATTTTATCCTGCAAAGAACGGGGACAAAATGAGCCTCAACATATGTTCTGTTCCTGGTAGCTTTTGGCAATACATTCTCTTAGTTGTGTGTGCAAGTGTGTGCTTCCACTTTCTTTCTCTTACACACACACACACGCAGATGGCAATTCCTTCAGGGGTCTCCATGCACAGACCAGAGAGGTGTGTGCACGTGTTGCATGTGTGTGTGTATTTGTCCATGTGTGTTTTCACACTGTGTTCTCTGGTGAAAGGATTTAGAGGTGCCCTTGCTTTTTAGAAACAGGAAATTGCTGCTGAAATGGTGGGCTGCAGAGAGAGGCAGACGGGCATTAAAAGATACTAGAACAGTAAATGTAAAAAGAAAGAAACCAAAGTGAGAATGGCTTCGCGATGGGAGAGAGATGGGAACGACTCGGAAGGAATATGTCTTTTTGGGGCGTTGATTTACTGAGGGATTGTTTGCTGAGCGCACATGCTCTACTCCAGAAATGCTCTGCTTCAGATTCATTACTTACCCACACCTGTCCACTATTGGCAAGTGAGCAGCTCTAACTACCTTGCTTATGGCCGCTTAGATGGTAGATTTATTTACTCCATACATATTTCAAGAGGATTTGGGGGGATTGAAACTGACAACCTCCTGGTCAGCAGTCACTTTCTCTACCACAGTGAGGCAGTAGCCTTAAGGTTAACGTTGGGGAAAGACTGAGAGAAGAACAGTTTGAGACAGGAAGAGTTAAAAAAAATGTAGAAGGAAATGGAAAAATGAAGAGCAACGGAGGGTCAGCACCAAGCAGGGATGGACAAAGGCGTAAAGGAGCCAACAGGGACCGCAAAAGAGAGAGATCAAGACATTGAGTGGGTAACTGAGGGAGAGGAGGATGGACGGGGTGAGAGAGTGTATAGTGAGATTAGAGGAAATGAGCAGACTGGGAGGAAGGATGGCTGATGAAAGGAAACACAAAAACCCGACAGTTGATGAGTGCTGATGACTCTGCTCTCCCCGCCGGCCATATTCTTCGATATTTACTGTAGGTCAGATTCACGCTTGACCACAAAAACCAACAGTCTCTCTTGCACTGTTTGTATTTTTCTTTGTTAGGTTGATGCAACAAGAGGCTATTGAGTCAAAGAGTCAAATCCAGCAAAGGCAATTGTAATCCAGTGACTAGTTTTATTCTCAATCATGACCATAGTGGGTTTTCTTGCTACTCCTTTATAGAGCAATGGCAGTGGTACCTTTTTTCCCCAAAGGGCTATTACTCCTCAAGAGGTAAAATTTAGGTCAGTCACTCAGGCTGGAGGATACGTCCATCCTCTGTACCTGTGTGCTATCAAACTTCATCACGGTTTACCCATGAGGACAAACTCCTGTTCTTTATGGAGCAATATCTGTTTAAAACATTGAAATAAATCCATCCTTGTGTACATTTAACTGTGAATCACAAAACCTCCGCTGCAATTTAAAACTCTCACACTCCGCTTTGTAAACACAGAAAGGAATAAAGGTCATCGCCAAGAGACTGTGCAGAATATGTACTTACTAGTGATATGGAGTGCACCAAACTTACCAGAGTACAAACAGTAAAATGGGTTGATTCTTTAATCTCGGGAGAGAAGAGCATGTGAGTACTCCCCCCTGTTAAAACAACATCTGCTTCAGAGACAGAACCATCTGATGCCTTATGCATGAGTTTGTTTCAGTTAATAACACCTTTCGGGTGGTTTGTCTTTAAATGGATCAAATATGCACCATCAGATGGCTTATGTTGTGTGCTACTGATTGCGTTTTTAAAAAAAATCATCTGATTTAAATGTGAAACATGAACTTGATAATAATAACTTTGCAATTTCAATGACAGCACCACAGGACCATTTGGTATGAGGCCTAGACTGTTACCACTACTGTTACCACTACCAAGACAGCTATGAAAGTTCATTCACAACATGAGTCTTTCTTGTATCCACATTACAAAATACATAATGTACAATAAGCAACTGAAATTTGATATACATTTAAATACAAACAATAAGACACAGTAGATGTTTTTCATTTTGTAACTGTGTAACAGGTCAGTTTGTCTTTCTGCACCGTCACTTATGTGAACTACTAACACCAGTCCCTACTTCCACTTACATCCCAAACAACTGCACCCTGATACAGCTAATAAGACTCTGTGTCTACAACAGGAAACACCGTGTCCCCTTTTTGCCATTGTCCTCTTTCTCTAGTCGCCGATCCACCGGTCTTTACTTCCACTCCCGGGGCTGATCGATAAGCAGGCCGGCCAGGACCAGCCACAGCCAGAGACCTTCACTATCAGTTAGCGTGACTGCCTGCTGCCTTCCTGTCTGTCTGTCACTCTGAGGGAATGTCAGCCATGAAGGACGCTATTACGGGCCTGCCCGCGGGAATGTCACACTTAAACCCTCTCAAACACGTCTGGGTATAGTGGTGCACACACATGAACTGGAGGAAGAGTGAGATGAATAGAAAGAGAAAGGGGATGTGGGAACTGTTTTCCCACATGTGTGTTCAACACCTTGCTTAAACGTATTGTACTGACCTGGCCCTTGGAAGGTAACAAATTTAAGATGTTCCTTAAATATAAAGCTTTCAAATCAGTGGTTAAGAAAAACTGCAACGGAAGCAAAGAAGCATAAAAAATGACAATCAGTAGCAGCAATGATCTGCTTCATGTTTTCATTTGCAACTGTTCCATTCGGATAGTCTGCAAAAATCTCGATGTTTCATCATAACAAGCGTAATACGTTTAATTCTTGCACCGAGGGTATTTAAATATTGCTCATCCTCCTGTGAAAAAGCACGGAAGCACTTAGAAAGCTTTTTGTGTAGCTCACCTAGGCCAGACTTCTACATAAAGATGAGGAGCGGTAACATCCAGCCTCATTTAAAGGCAGGGCAGAGTCAGGTTGGTTCCACAAAATTGTTAATAGACTTTCTGTTTGCCTGTTTAATTTCTATTAGGCGATGCTTTAATTGATTTATTAATGATGTTGCTCCCGGTCGGGGGGGGTCTGAGTTCCTGATGTCACTCCCTGTCAAGAACAAAAAAATATGAAGATACAGATAGGCTAATGGACTCGGTGGATAGAGCCTTTTGGGACAGGGGCGGCTGAATTTTCCAAAATTGGATTTGCAAATGCTTAAATTCATATTCACCTCGCTAGCTCGGCGTGTCAAACGATAATTTAATCACAAAATCGCAAAAATCCCCTGCGATTTCCATAGCTTCAAAAACATAATCACAGTGCTTTGAGTGTTTTGGTGTAAAACACCTCAATCTTTTTATAGTAAACCTATTTTCATCATCAAGTGTCGCATACATGCCTGCCAACATCTGTTCACCCAAGCAATGTCTTGATGCGAAGATGAAAATCACACTATTCCTCAACGAGAAGGGGGGAGAACACTAAAAAAAGATAGCAGAGAGAGAGACAAGAGGGATAAAGAGGGAAGGAAAGGAGAGGTTGAAGGAGAAGGTTGTGTTATTCAACTCCCTGCAGTTTATTGATCCTAGCAGTGGCTCTCTCTCCCTCTACACAGCATGGCAGAGTAAATTGGACTGTTTTCTTCAGGAATGATTGACGTCTGCCTTCTGTGAGCAATTTTTCCTACTTGGGATGATAGTTTGAAATGATTTTTCAGTTGATGGTGGCGTTGCCGTCTTAAAATGACACAATTCTTTGTGTGCGTACGGCGTCTGAGCTGACAGGTGACAAGTGTTAAGCTAAACAACCTACATTATCTCTTGACAACTCCGTCAACAAAAAAAACAAAGAGAAGGGACAACAAATGGCGCTGCAGTCATTTATCGCCAGGACTTACAGAACAGCACAGCCTAGTTCAAGCATGAAATCATGTCTAGAGGGAAATCCTTTATGCTGACAAAAAAAGCGACTGTAACACCACTGCCAGTGTTGTGGAACAGTGCTAGGATAGACACAGAGCGCTTTGTGATTCTGGCCTTTGTTTGAGTGTGCAGGGTGTGTGGTGTTGCAAGCCAGAGGAATTGTGTCAAGAGAGACACAGACAGATATCGCTATATTAAGAGTTCTCCCTTGCTTTCTGTCTCTTCCTCACTGTCTTGCTTTGGTTGGCAGCTGTACAAAGAAGAGAGGAAAACTCAATCCAAATCCAAATGAGTAAAATGAAAAATGAAGATTAAAAAATCAGAGTTAAGATTGTTAGGTGCATCCGTGAAAGCCATTGAGTACCATATGTTCATAATATTTATTGATTTTCAGCATAGTTACAGTGGTGTTGAATTGCAGGCCTCAATATTATTGAGCTTTTCAAATTAAAGCGCCCTGAGATAATTATTATTAAAATATAATGCAACATTATATTTTAATGTATATAATTATGTATATAATATAACATATTTTAATTTTAAAAAAATAGCTCAAGCTCTATTGCTCATGTTGCTAGGCGACACGCTGGCCAACACACAGGGAACTTAAATAAAGTTGACAAGTATTCCCATTCAAGCTGCAATAGGAGATCAATTTGAAAAATGCTGGCAAATAATTGAAAGTTCTGAATCTATTGTGGACATAGAGACTGTGCAGATGTGAGCAGGTTGTAAAGGCAGCGTGATACCCAGATCTACACAGCCTGCCCTAGACAACAAATAGTCAACACAAACAGCAATACAGTGGACAGTAACTGAGTATTTGTGTCTTTGCCTACACACCCTAAGCACACATGAGGCATATAGAGTGTATATAACCAGAGTTGTGAGGTCACCCTTGTCTCGCGTGCTTGGAGTACGTGAGGGTTTCAGCATCTTCCTCAAGGTCGTTTAAACAGCAATACGCCCTCAGGTCATGAGGCGGTGAACCTTTGACCCTCCTGTTGTAGCACAGTCTCTCTCAGCAGAACAACCTCAGCACCACACAATACGGGGAGTGGATCTATTCAGCCTCTGTGGCCCGTGCTCAAGGGTTTTACAGCTGTTGTGAAACTGTTTTCAGCATTTAGTTGAGGATTCTTGATATATACAACATTGGTTTTACATCTGAATAGTTGACTTTTGGAGGAATTGTGATCTATTGATTTATTGAAGTATTGACCAACATGAGTGACTCTTGCGTCATTGCTAATACGTCAGGTAGGTTCATGTTATTTGTGGTATTAGTTTATGAGACAAACTGTTGCTCAAAAGTTGAGGTAAAATTGCAAAGTGCCACTTTGATTAAGAGCTGTTGTGCTGCCTCTTCATTTTCTTCACTTCACTCCCGACTCCCCCCCCCACCAGCCAAATACCAAGGGTTGTTCATTTCTCCCACAGCCCAATCAGCAGCCCCACCTCTGCTGATTAAGAGACCCGAGGGGATGCTGAAATAACTCACCTCATTTCACCCATTCACTTCTCAATGTTAATCTGTGTTTTTACCTTGATTGAGAAATCTGTAGGTACCAGAATGGAGGCCTTCAGTTAACCTCAATCTATTTTGAGCGTGACTTTCCACTCATTTGACATTTTCTTCTCAATTTATTTGGCCGTATTTTCCACATGCTATTGAAGGATGATCGAATATAGTAATCAGTAATCTAGTCATAATAACAGCATCCCTTATGCAAAAAAAAGATTTTTAATCACTGAAGCGTGAAGATTTGGCTCGTCTCGGTTCATCTGGCTATATTTATAAAACATGGCTGAGGAATGGCTAATGGGAACCCTTTGAAAAGGTTCATTCATCATCATTTTTCATCTGAAATCAAAAAGAAAACAGATGATGTTCTTATTAACACCAGACTCGGCTGTTTACTGTGTTGCAGATCTGATGCCTCGCCACGTCAGAAAGCCACGCCACCACCGCATTGCACCTTAGCCACGTTTCCAAAGCGCTATTTATCTTTTTTTTATGAATTATATGAACAGCAAAGCAACGTAGAAGACCATTAGTTGGGCTGAACTTTTTGGCTCTCAATTCATCGGTGCATTAACTAGTACTTCCAATTGCAAGATCATCCTTTAAGCCACGCTGAACAGATTCCCTCAGATCTGTATACTGTCCACAATCAGTCATGCATGTTGTGATAAATCACTGAGAGAAGTCAAGCTCTCCAACAACAGTGCTGGGACCACAGAGTATTAATCACAGCAGGACAGATTATTACCCGTCCGCCATCCATCTTTTCCCGGTGTCATTGCAGGGCCTAAACAAACAATTGCGTGTTGGTATTATCTGTAACGTACAGTGTATTATGAGGCTGTGGCAGATAACAGTAATGGAGCCTTGGGATGAGAGTAATCGGCACACTCTCAAGTTGTCTCTCCCGGAAAACTGACTTACAGTAGGTAATGCTCTGAACTTTTTTTTTTTTTTCCCCGCTGCGACTTTTCGGGGATGCGATGATTTATTTGCAGCACGTTACAGGAAAGAGACAGAGACGGACGACTGTAATGAAGCTTGACGAGTAATAGGCTGGTGCGAGACAGTGAGATGAATTATGGCTGTCAGTGAGCCTGATTATAGAAGTTCAGTTCCTGTGTGCCACGTAGAAAAAAAAGGCATTGTTTTGATTAACAAGGGCCCGTCTGTGTTTGTCCCGCAGCTTCTCCGACTGTCCCGCCGCTGCGCTCGGAGCATTTCAAACCCTGTCACGAGAAGGACCTGGCCTACTGCCTTAATGGAGGTGAATGCTTTGTCATCGAGACGCTCAGCGGGCCTCACAAGCACTGCAAGTAAGTGATTTTCTTGCTGTTGTTTATCTTCTTATTTGCTTCTCCCCTCCTCTTCCTTCTTCCTGTCTCACTGAACTCCTCCTTCACCACCTTCTCCTTCGTTTGCTCCTTATCCTTTTACTCTTCTCCTTCTTCTTCTGGCTTAGTGACTTTGTTGGATGCGCAGGGTATGTTTCTAGGAGGGGATGCGCGTCCCATAGTAAATCCAGCGATACACTCATGCCCGTAGCGTGGTTTATCATATGGCTGCTCTGGATTGTAGCCTGTCATGATACTGTGCTGGCTGCCCATTAAACTCCATTCACTATATGAGTTGTTCCTTGTGAAAAACTGATGGCCTCTTTAAATAATATAGTGAAATGTTTGTGTGTACATTCAACCTGTGTGTGTGTATGTATGCATGCATGGGTGTTGGTGTCTGCATGTGTGTGTCTTGGTTGTCCTACTTTTGAGAGTACAGCTCATAGGCACTTAGCCCATTGAAATGTGAGGCCCTTTTACTAATTAAGTCCCAGAACAAACTCCTTCCAAAATATAACCGCAGGACTTCCACCCGACCCGTTTTTCAAAGAGCCTGCTATGCCTCCCTGAGTGTGTGTGTGTGTGTGTGTGTGTGTGTGAGGTGGTGGTAGCGGTGGCGGGTTTGGCCGCGGGGGAGGAGGAGGAGGAGGGGTGTGTGTGTGTGTGCAGGGGTTCGGGGCGGTAAGGTCGTCTCGGCTCAGGGATGTGAGAACGAATCGCTTTGTTCAATAGCAAATTATTTGAAACACGAATAGAGTCGGACATGCACGCACACTCGGGGAGTCGCACCGATGTGCATGCGCGCACAAAGCATTCACTTATCAAGCCACACACACACACACACACATAAACACAGTCGCCCACATCAAAGGCTGTCTCTTCTGCAGGGCGCTGCAGTTTCCAGAGTCTGGATTTTGCTCTGCATAATCCAGCGGTCAAAAGTCAGCCCAAGTCCACGACGGCACAGACGTCTGGCGTTCAGCTTCTGTGTTTCTTCAGAAAGAGGACGGCAGCTGAAAGAGAGAGAGAGAAATTGGATGAACGAGGCAGAAATGAGAGAATGAAAGAGAGAGAGAGAGAGAGAGAGAGAGAGACGGGTGTGGGCGGATATGGAGTCGGTGAGGGGGGTTTGCCTTCCTCCCCTGCTCACCTCCGTTGCTATGACAACGTACAGGCATAGCTAAAGGTTTGCTGCGTACGCTAGGATGGCCTTGAACTGCGTGCGTGCATGTGTATATTACAGCAGAGAGGAGAGAAAAAAAGGTTTTTGTTCTTCGTTTTTCTTGAAGAGATTCAGTCCAAAGTGAGGAATATGACATCTGCTGGCATACATGTCCAGTAAAACAAATTGAGAAGTGCTTTGCTTATAAAATAGAGTAGAGGTGGGAATCATTTATACTATGATGGTAAATAAGGGAATGATTTATTATTTTTTTCCCCTTTATATGTATACTGTGTAGCCTGTTCACAGCTGGAGACGAGAGGCTGGAGACTAGAGAGTAAACATGACTGAAAAAACATCATCGGGGCAAAAAAAATAGTATACATTTTTCTTCTATTGACATACTGCAACACATAATTTGTCCTCATCAACAAGAGTGACAAATTTCACCCCAGGCACAGGATCAATGCGTAATCTGATTCAATTTGTGTTTAGAACAAATTGAGACAAATCAGGCTGGAAAATGTTTGATCAATCTGCCCGTTTAATGGGGATAAGTTGAGCTGCTTGGTGGCATTATTCATCACAGGATAAATCATTTTTATTTGCGAGATGAAACTTGATCCGCTCTGCAACGATTTTCTCATAAGAGTCATAACTCAAGTATCAAACGCCATTCCCCACCAGTTGTAAAACAACCGTGGATTGTCCCCCAGAGCGCCGCGCGGCACTGTTGGTACACAATGGCTCTGTCTGTCAACCTGAAGGGATGGATGTAGGGAGGGAGGGGTTCAAAATGACTCAGAAGGGCTCTACTCTCTCTCTGTCTCACCCTCTGTCTGTCTCACTCTCATCTACACAAACACACCAGAGCTCACCGCTTTGGGCGACAGAGTCAGGCATTCAATCATTAGTGCTCAGCTAACCAGTAAATTAGTCACTGTGCTAAGATAATGTTTTCCCAACATGGCGAGAGGCCAAGGCATTCGGATATAAAAGTGTGCGATGTTGAATTTGATCAATTAGTTCTCCGATAAAGCTGTGAGGACAGTTTTAATCACTGGTTCATATATGTCTGTTTCAATTTCTCACCTTCATATTCTCAATCTGTTTCTCCTTGTCTCTCCCCCTCCCTCGTCTCCCTCCCTCTGAGCTTGATACTTTTTTGTTTTGGAGAGAAAATGGAGGCTCTCTGAATATCTAAGCCACTATTCCCTAATTGTGTCAGGCAGTCTGTTGGGCCCGGGGATCCGGGGATCTGGGGATCCAGGGATTTAGCTCTACTCCTTCCTATTTGCCAGTGTTTATTTATTCCATTTTCGGAGGCAGGAGGAATTCGATTTCTTCTCCTTTTTATTATTTATTTCCTTCTGCCGGAGTCACTGTAAAGGGCCTACCTGAGTGTAGTTAGCAACAAGGGCTAGCTAAGCCCGTCTCATTGCCCTCTGCCAAGCGGGTATTGCAGAGCGATAGAAAGGCAATCTCACCTGGCAGTTGGTGGCAGCGGGGGGTTTGGAAGAGATCCCTGCAAAGCCCCTGCCAATAAGACCAGGGTCTGACACAGGCGCTCTCTAGAAGGCAGAGGACACACACACACACACACACACACACAGGCTGGAGTGTTAAGGGCTAAGATGTTGGCCCAGACTGTGTAGCAGGTAAAAGAGTTGACCTCTCCCCAATAGATAGACAGGGCTCCTTTCCTGGGAGAAAATTGCAAAAACCTCCCCCAGGTCGAGTGTTAACGTTGTTTTTGTGTTTTCCAACATGAATTGTAATAGAAGTATTATTGCTATAAAGCATGCTGTGTGTAACGTGGGTAATATTCCCCCCCTCCTCATTGCAGAGATCTTTTTCTGAATTGAACTGCTGCAAAGAAGAGTATGTTGCTCAATAGTATTTCTGATGAGAATTGATCAGCAGTGATGTTGTTATTGTAAGTCGCTGATTGCTTTAACTGCAATAGGTTGAAGGTTGAAGTGCATCGTGCCTTATTTTGGTGTACAATATGATTCCCTTAAATAAAATGGAAATGGATTTTATATGTTCACATCAAATATCTCATATCTGGTTATCGATTGTGCAGATTTTTATGACATCAGTCCTAAAAACATTAATATTTTCCCTCCATTTTTGTCATCTGTGTTTTTGTCCCATGATTAACAACCATTCCACTTCTCAGTGTCGCCACGTATTTCTATCTCCTGCTCCTCCACTCCCTTTTCTCTCCTTCTGTTCCTCACCTCTTTTCCCACTCCTCATTTTGTCCCTGTTTCTTCTCATTCTCATCTCCATCACCTTCCCTTCTTCTCCACCATCCATCTCTCCTCCTCTACCTCTTCCTCCTTCTTCTCTTTCCACTTCTTTCACCTCTTCCTTCACAATTTCATCCGGCAGCCCTTTTCTGTGAGGCTATATTTGCAGTTGGCAGTGAAGCCATTCCTCATGAACTTGTTACTGGCTCTACAAGATGTGTGAGTTGGACAATCCCAAGTTTGTTCGATTGCAGAAGCAGGTGTGGTTCAAGAATAGAATAACGGTCACAAAGATGGAAGGTGTGAAAAGACCAATCACTGAAAACAGTGGTTACTGTCTTTGTTAGCAGAAGGTGAAAAGACAAAAAAAATAGCAGTTTCCTTTTTTTAATCCCCAAAAATCCCACTACCCTGTTCTTTCTGGAGTATAATCCTTCTCTCACTCACCTCCTGACCCCCCCGGGTGACCTTGGGCTTTCACAGAGCATTTGGCCATGGACCAGTACCATCAGGCTCACTTAGGCCACTTAGGTGTAAAGAGAGGCTGCTATATGGAATAAATAGCATTGTCCTCCCTACTCATACACACACACACACACACACATACATAACTGAAGCAGCTCTAGTTTCCTTCTATGAGGACGTTGTCACTCTCCGAGGTGCTGAAGTCCTCGGACCACGTGGCAGCATGTGTCACACACTCGTGAGTTCCTGTCAGATAACCCAAGAGATCCCTCCGCGGCAGCAGTGAGCATAGCAAGTGTTGGGAATATATAGATGGACCATTACACTCTCTGTAATATTGTTTCTGACTTTGCAGGGATTTACAGAACGCTTTGCCTTGACACGTGAAAGCCTCTGGGATAAAGGTGTGCCAAATTCTTGCTATATTGCGCACAGGAGTGTGTGTGATCGTGTGTGTGTAAGTAAACAGATTGGTGTGTAGGTGTGCTGTCAATACGGGGGGAAAACAATGTCATATATCCTGTTCCTGCCTGCGTTCTGTAAGCCCATCTGCTAGCTGTAAAAATGGAAAATACCTATTGTCTCGCTGTCTCTCTCTCTCTCTCTCTCTCTCTCTCCTTCTCTACCTTCATCTTCCCTTTCCATCTCCTCCTTCTCTCTCTGCTTTCTGTCCCTTTCTCTCTCTCTCTCCTCTCATCGCCATCTGTGCGATAATAATGGCGCACCAGTGGGAGTTCGACTGGTGTCTCTCTGACAGTAATAAACAAGGCTGATGCCTAGGCATGCTTTCGAGGTGGGAGAAAATTAAACAGATAAGAGACCACATATTGCGGCTAGACGGCTCTGCTTTCTTCAAACGATTCCTCTAAGGCGCGATGAAGAGCACTCAGCATGCCCGGGTATAGGAGACAGAAGCGAAGACTGAAGGTGGGACGACGCCAAGGAGGAGGGAGGAAGAAGAATAGAAAACTGGAAACGAGAGCATGTTTTTTTTTTTGGTGATGTTGTGGCTGAAATGCGTCGAGAGTGTGTGTGCGGGTGGCCGTGTGTCACCGTGTCAGTGTGTGTCTTGCGGTCTGTGATTACAGCACATGTAGTTAGCGCTAATTGAAGGCTTAATGAGCTCTTGGCACTTTAATTAGCAGGCATCACAAAAGGAAAGTCAACACTATACGGGGATGAGTCACGCTTTCTCTCTGTTTGTTGTTTTTTTTTGTTGTTTTATTTTATTTTTATGTTGTTATTTTTGGCTGGTTAGCTTGTGGTTTAATAGTAATCCATGACTACAGTGGTTTGGTTTCCCTGACGACGACAGCCACGGTACTGAAATGTAACAACAAAATGCTACAGCATATGTATAGGCATGTATATGTGTGTGTGTGTGTGTGTGTGTGTGTGTGTGTGTGTGTGTGTGTGTATAGCATCCAGGCTGTTCTGGACTCCAGACCCCAGGGGTCCCTGAAATAAAAACACCTGGCTGTGATAACTGAGGGGACTCCATCACTGGACCCCACAGAGG
>CABFOQ010000209.1:2312-12490 GCA_900660455.1 Gephyroberyx darwinii | reverse complement strand
GAATATTATTCACTAGATTATAAACATGCTTTCTTCCGGAAGAATGCCCCCCGAAGAAAAAAAGATGAGCATGACTCCCTGAACCAGGTTTATGACCCACTAGTGTGTGTGTGTGTGTGTGTGTGTGTGTGTGGGTGGGTGGGTGTGATGAGCATGGCTCTTGGTGCTGTGAACCTGAATAATGACCCTGAATAATGTGTGTGTGTGTTTGTGCGCTCAAGTGTGTGTGTCTTTGTGTGTCGTGTGTGATGAGCATGACTTGCTCTCCTGGATCATAACCCTTTAATGTGTGTGTGTGTGTGTGTGTGTGTGTGTGTGCGCGCGCATTTTAAGGTTAAGATTCTACTGTATTGTGGCACAAGGGAGAAATCTGTCTTGGACTTGGACCATTGCTTTGTACATAAAACACATAATGCTGCTTACAATAAGAAATATACAGTATGGAGCACCTGCAATGGTAAAATACATGAAACCACGAATCCCATACACACGTGTGCACCTCCCCTACACCACAGGACGTGTGTGCCTACATGTGCACATACAATACAGTACGTTTATGTGCTGTGGTGAATCGGGCCAGCAGTGGATAAACAAGCACCCAGCAGCTAACCGGGCGCCAACTAGGCATGGTGGTAGACCACCAGTACTACCACTGCCAGCTCCTCAGAACGTGGGGAGCCACAATAAAGACACACAGCTCTCCAGAGCCCAGCAGAGAGGAAAGTGGTCGTGAGAACGGAGTGGGAACTGACTCTCTGGTACGGTAAGGAGCTAAGAGTGAGAATGAGAGAAGAAGAGTTTGTGGAAGTGACTGTGCTGTGCTTGACCCCCCGCTATACAGATTGGACCTGACGGAGTTTAAACCCCAGCAAACCTGACCCCCGCTACGGTGACACGACTACAGCTTGGAAATCGGACAAACTGACTTGGATGCTACCTGATCCCCAGACAAGCCCCCTGACTCTCACTCCCTCTCCTCTGTGTGTCTCCCCAGGTCCCGTCTGGCAACCCGTCCCTACTCCTGGGATCCGGAGGTGAACCTGTCCCGTCTCTCCCTCACCTACCTGTGCCTCACACATCCTTAGCATTATCTTCAGACGGCTTACCAAAGTGCATGCACATGTATGTGAATGACCTGTGTGTGTGAATGTGTATTCCATGCATGAATCTATTTTTGTACGTGTGTGTGTGTGTGTGTGTGTGTGTGTGTGATCCTAACTCCTTGTTCTACTGAGCTGTATAACACTGCTGTGATAAACCTTTGAACATAACAGCTCTCACACACACACAAACCACAGCTGGCTGAGGAAAATAGGTTGCATACAAAAATATGCACAAAGACACACACACACACACACACACACACACTCAAGAATGGCCGCAGATAGACCCAAGGGTACACACATACATACATACACACGCACCACACACACAGTGTGTCAAACTCAGACACACAGGATATGTAGACACATACACACAGAGGTATTGTACAAGAAGAAACACAGACAGGAGAAAAAACACACAAACACACAGGTTGAGGGATACACACAAGTGCAGATGCAAACATGCACTCTAGTGTAAGTACACACACATACAAGCTCACAAATGCACACTGAGATGCATCTAGACATAGGTACATGGATACACATAAATTAACACACACACACACACACACACACATCTCCAGGGTCAAGGACATAGATCACAGCGGTAAATTCAGCGTGTATTTAATATATTACATCCAGACTACCAATGTAATGAAATTCAGCTCAGACACAAATGGATTTAGGCGGCTTCTTTAACTGTGGCAAGTATACTGTATATTTTAAAGAGATGTGTCTGCGTGGATTTGGTGGTACTGAGAGATAGGATTAAGTAATGTGAGCATAATATACCATCATAAACAGTCATATATAATAATAAACAACACCTACACAATATATAATAACCTCGTTAAATACGATTTTTAAAAGGCCTGGATTGAAAACTTATGACATTACTCTTGTGTGATACGATAGGCGAATTGTCCTTGTCGTTCAATTTATGATGATGGTGATGATGATAATGAGGGTGGCGGGGGTGTTGGTGATGATAATGACCATGACAATAACAACGATGATCGTGGCGATGATTATGATGATGAAGAACGGCAATAATCATGATGATGATGAGTAGGAGGAACACAAAAGAAAATAAACTCTCGTTTTATTGCGTTTCCAACGGAGAGGGAATACACTAAACCACATAGGGAACATCAGAGCAATGTGTTTTTAATTGTGCAACGTAAGACAAATGTTCTCCTAAACTAGACAAGCAGATGTGTTGAAAATGACATTTGTTTTAAGAGTTAGCCAATTGTTCCTCGATATTCATTTAATGATGATTGCAGGGGTGGCGTCGATGGTGATGACAATCGTGGCGATGATAATGCCGACCATGTCAGTGATTGCGATGGAGAAGATGGCAACAACGGTGATGACAATGTATCAGAAGAACATGAAAGAAAAGAAGTGTAGTTGTACTGTTTTGTGATAGTTGTGGAAAGAAGAGAAAATTGAGAAAATGAAAAGACCAGATAAATTAACTAATTCCAAAGTACTTTGTCATTATTCTCTCCTTCTCCGCCCCACCTCCCCCCCGTCCCCATCCCTCTGATTCTGTCACCTTGTCACTCTCTCTCCCTCTTTGATTTGCTCCCTCTCTACATCTCTGTCTTCCTCTTTGCCCCCTTATCCCTCTCTCATTGGGGATTTCAGTTCGGCCTTGAGCAGTAATTTGGATTCCCACAGGGGTGTGTGGCATTAGGAGTGTCTTTGAAGCACCATCCCACTCCACCCCACCCTCGCACATCTTGAAAGCCGTTTCTCTCACATTAAACCTTGTTATGGAGACACTATGGCCTTGATGTGGTGACCAACCTTGACTCTTTGATTTAATACATCACCGGATGATCGTACTCAGACACACAACCACATCTTTGCGTGCGTGTGTTCTCATAATGCACCCATGCACGCACATGTACCCTTATGCAATCCGCTTACGCACCTACACACATACGCATGCATGCACAAAAGTAGCCTCATGCACACCCACACAACACACACAATGACATGCACGCACACACACTTCAAAGTGAATTAGGTTCAACAGACTTAATACTTAAACAGCTTCAAAGGAGAAGAGAATGATGTTTTGCATGAGACAAACTTTTATTGAACTTCATAGTTTGATGTCTGTTCTCTTTAATTTCCTTTCTCTTATAGATCCGAGGTGACAGGGTATGTCAGATCCTTCTCATTTCCACCTAGGTGATCACACCCAGCCCAGGGTGCTATCAGAATCACAATGACTTTAATCACCAAGTACAAAAAAAATTACAGGAATTCGTCTTTGTGGCATTCGTGTACAGATGTACTGAGAAATTACAGAGATTGACTGCCATGCTGTTACACATGGTACAATGACAAAAGGACATATAGTGCAAAGAAACAATGAAAAACATACTATGGACAGTAGCCTACACATAGCACTCTATGTATATAGATTCACCATTCCCTAATCTAGATTTATGTACGTGAGTAAATTACAAGGGACAAGGGGAAAATTATAAGGAGCAACTAATGTTTTACAAATAGGCTTTTGCCATTAGTGATCAATCAGTCTACCAGTGGTCACTATCACAACCCAACACAGACATTTAGAATGTGTTTCCATGTGAAGGGTTTCATTCCAGGAGTCCATTTACCTGATGTTCATTGCTCATTGTTAAATTGTTTTCAAATGTTGGATACCTCATTTTGGAATGAAACTCCAGAATGATTATACTCATATTCACACCTAGAGAGAGGACAATGGGCACATTGGAAACTTTTAAAGATGAAGAGATTTAGTGTGGTATTGTGTAGTGTCTTATTAACATATCATTGGTAACTGGAAATAGGTTGAGAGCAGCTCACTGGAGCATTAAAATATAACTCCAGTGGCCACTATAACAATTTATTAGCAGAAATTCTCACAGATCCTCATAATTTACTTGTTTGTGGTCACAGCCAGTCAGGGTGCGACGTAGACAGGCACATTGGAGTGAACAGCTTTAAAAATGGTGTGTGTAGGATCTTCACATTACAATTAGTAATTTCACCATGAAATCAATAAAAAAAGTCATAAATAGCAATCCCATTCAGGGATGCTGCAAGGAATTCTGGCCCCCCTCAACAAAATGTGGCACTGAGCCCCCAACTCTGCTATGTCCAATTTACAGTACAGTATCTCCTCACCACCTGGGGGCCCTTGAAATATTCCATGTTTTTTGTGATACTCTATTAGTCTTCAAAGGGCAAATTTTCTTTTCATTTTCCCCCCTACACAATAACGTCCAAGTGGAGGGTCAGCTACAGAACAGCTTCCCTGCATCTGGTAGGGATTCAGTGTCTTGCTCGAGGACATTTCAGCAGGGCAGATGCTTGCTGTCAAAGGAGGCTCGAACTCAAGGCTTCCATGTAAAGATTGGCCTCCCTGTTCACTATGCCAGTGGTTTTCAATCATGTACCATCGTGATGCAAGAGTCTGCAGGTGATTTCACTTACCAAAGCAAAAGCATGCAGAGGATGGATGATGGATAAAGATGCTGGAAGTTTACTTGCAAACCGAGGATGTATCGGATGGTGACTTGGCCCTCGAGAACGAATGGGAAGCCTTACATTTAATTGTGACAAATAACGCATCACGACTAAACAGCACAGCAGTACAGAGCGGTTGAATCAGCTGGGAAATTGAACAACTGTGTGTCTTAATTGATGATGCATCGTCAAGCACACAGCCCATCTCCAACTGCAAAGATACATTCTCCGGTCTTGGTTTCTTGAGAATTTCGTTCTCGTCAGGACAACTTGGGAAGAACGTTCTCCACAAGGACACACTGACTTATTGGATTTCATAATCATCTACTGATTTATTTCCCCTCTCTGGTTGGAGATCTACTAATCAGTGAAATCAGCTGCTGAAGTGTTTGGTGGGAATGAAAACCTACAGACTCTGGCACATGATTCAAAACCACTGCATTGCGCTACCAGTCTGTGGGCTCAATTCATTGCATAAACCCATCCAATAAACCAGAAAATTATTTGATGATTTTCAAGTTTCACCTAAAACCCTACCAGAAACTCTCAACATGTTGCAGAATGCCTGACCCAAAACTTCCAAAGATGTCTCAAATGAAAGCAAGAAGCAGATCTTTGGGACTACTGACTATAATGGCAGTAGTTTCTTTCGTGGTCCAGTAAGAAATTTCTTCCGCCTGTTTACGCATTTAACTCAGCAAACAGCATGAAAGAGTTAATCTTTGTCATGTGGCACCTCGTTCTCTCCCGTTCACAGATCTGATAGGATTAGCAGGAGGTAAACATGATGATGGGAAGTGAGAGAGGCCATTTCCATCAGCTTCAGATCTGTGAAGGGGAAATACGTTAATAAGGGATAATGAAAGCAATCATTGTTATGAATCGTAAACTTCAAGTTAACAAAGAATAGGAGAACCATCATTATTACGGATGGGAGATCACTTTTGATCTTCCCCTTGATCTCACATCACTAAAATACACGTAGACTTGCTTTTAATTAACAATTCTTTTTACTTTTAACTTCAGTTCTTTTTATGTTTAGCTGTGTAATGATGTTGCATTAGCAATGTCAAATTTCGCAGCATCTGTCTGGAATTAGCAACAGACTTGGGTTAAATCAATCTTCTGCAACATTTTCACCAATTGATATAACACAATAGTGATTCAACCTTAAGCCAGTTGATATTCTATGTGGGTAGTTATGTTTCTGGCAGCAGCAACAGAGGTTTGTTTGGAATAAACAGAAGAAGAACTGGGTAGTTAGCATGAGCATATAGCCACCATGGCTGAACAGACACAGAAAAGAGTGCCACCTACAGAAACTCAAACTTAATCAACAGAAAATCCAAGGAAAAAGACGTCACGGTACTGGCCACACTGTTTGATTGACAAGTGACCTCTGGGAAGCGTAGTGCAGAAATGCCACTCATGCAGGTTAAAGCAAACACAAGGATTTTTTTTTATAAAATACCTTTTAATTATTTACTAGTACTAATTTACTAGCTAATCTCTAAATGTTTTCTAAAATTAGTATTGACATATTGCTTCCACTTGTGACTGATGCAGCAGAGTAGCAAGCATGTAAAAAGATTCCTACGGTCTACATCTGTAAGCCTTACAGAGCGTGGGATCTCTATTTTTATTCATTTGTTGCTCTCAAAGTGGAAGTGCATACTTAAGGAGTGTCATTCATTCTAGTAAGGGCTACTGCTTCCACTAAGCCTCATTTCCCCTTGAGCTCGCGAGCCCTGTGCTTTCAAGCATGATAGACAGCTGTCTTACCAGTCAAGGTAATTCAAAAGCTAACTCTTGAATTAGATGAAGGGCAGTGCCTGAACCCAAGGAGTAAGTTCAGCCAAACTTCTCAGCTGTTTCACATGGCAGTTGTGTGATGAACTGGTAAGCATCACTTCATTCCTTTAACCTCTCCTCACTTCACTGACAGTGAGGGCTTTCAAGGAGGGATTGATTCACCTGACTGTATTCTGCTCAGCGCTTAAGTTTAATGGCTAATTGGTAGGTAAACAGCCTCAGGCCAAACAGTGTGTGTCCAGTCTCTTTATAACGGGAGGGACATAGCTGAATGATAAAGTGTCAACAAACATAGCTCGCAACGGCTTTCTTCAGAAGAAGGGAATGCTCCAGTTAGAAGAAAACCAGCCCCATCATTACTGAGTCTGAATTGTCAGCTACATAAAGTGGCTCCTCAGACTCTAAAAGACTCTGGGTAGGCTTGTTTTTATTCTACTGTTTTCCACCAAGTTGTGTTCTGTTGTCATTTCAATTCTATTGTCATATTCAGTTGAATCTTTGCTTGTCATCTTAACTTTTTTGTTTGTTTGTTTTGTTCTTTTGAGGTGAGATGTTCTTGTAAGCCTCTTATATTTTGTATCTCACTTGCACAGATTAAAATTGTGCCTCTTTGTTCTTTCTTTTCATTGTATTTTAACATGGATTTGTATCACTTTGTCTGTATATTTTATGACTGTGCATATAAACAACGTCTAGGGCCAGGCAAGTGAAGTGAGTGGTGTGTTAGCATTAGCATCAGCCCTCAGAGCTCTGTTTTGTCACATTGGCGAGGGCTCAGTGTGACTCAGAGCTTTTTAATAAATTTCACATTCAAATCAAGGTTAGGTCCCAACGTGAAATTATTCTAAAATGAAACTGAATACAATTATCTAATAATAAAGATGCACTATGCAACTTCATTATCCAGAAATCATGCAGTAAACTGCACAGATGATGCCGATGGAAGAAGAACAATCTTTTGGCAGCAGGATCAAAGATTGTTTGTGAGTCCAGCTTTCTCTGGATGGAGTGATTATCCAGTGCTGTTCAGGAGAAAGTTTTGTATTTTGCTCTTAGAGAACGTCGGCTGTACATCACATAGCGTGATCTTAAATAATAGATTAATATAACCACAATCAAGCAAGTTAAAGGCATATTGACAGCTCAGTTAAAAGCAAGTAGGCTACTTACATATTGGTAGAGCAGTATAAGGTCTGTCTGTTTCACTCCTGCGTCCAAATAGAGATGCAGATGCTGTAGGGCCAGTGGGCTAGTACTCATACTATCCAAATACAGTTGCTAGATTGCAGCATACACATACACACGGTAGCACATAGCGTCTGTACATTTTAACTACTTAGAGCCTACACAACCTACGATGTGTCTTTTATTGTAGCCAACCATATATTAAAGCGAGGCAACCACAATGTCCTAATTATTATTACAAAATTTGCTAACTGAGGCCTATAAAAACACACAGGCAGCATCTCTCAGCAGCAGCACTTCCGATCATACGATCACCAGTATTGGGGCCTATGGATACGAATCTGATTCCGACTATGACGTTGTGTAATGGAATGAACACAAGGAGTATACAGTTTTATTCTCTCTCTCACCACACACACACTATAACAGCCCGCTGCCAAAGAGCTGGCAGTTCATGAGATCCACGTCAGTGTGCGCCATTCCTCCCAGCCTCACTGCCAAACAGAGCATATATACCTGAGTAATCTCTAACTCTTTGCAGCTGTGTCTACTGAGGCGGCAGAGCCATTCCTGGCTCTCGCTGCCACAGATGTGAACGGCTCACCCCTACAAGTTACGCTCAAAGTCTCATGGGAAGAGAGATCATCTGCCATTAAAAGTGTTCTTTTTTGTCAAATTTTATATCTATTTTACCAATCCCCTCAACAAACCTGGCAGGTTTAGATGTGTCATTAAAATTAACTAACCATCCGGTCTCAGAGCTGCTGCAAGTTCTCATTTTCCCACTGTTAGGATAATGCTAACCAACTTTTTGGCACTCGCTCCTTGACTAGAATGGCGGGCGAGATTTGCTGTTTCTCCTTCTTTTCTTTTTGTAAATTCATTTTCTTCCATTATGCATTACCCCTGTCTGTTATCCCCTTTGTGTCCTAACGGTAGTGATGCAGTAGCTCACGTCACACATTGTCAACGTCTTGATTAACATCCCCGTGTGTAGATTACCTCCATTTTTTAAATCCTGACTGCAGGGCGCATATCATTTACCCCTCACCTCACCTCAACTTCCACTACCTCTCCGTGCCTTAGGACAGCAGGCTAGCTGGCTGCTTTGATGGTCATTCTATGGTCAGAGAGCGCTCTCTGTTGACAGCTCAGGGAGGTTGCACTGCAGAGCACATTAGCCTTTTTGCAATAAAAAACATAATATTTGACATTTTTGTGTGAATTATTGAGCTGCCAAATATACACTTGATTTAAAGAGAAAATCATTATGGTGAATTTGAAGATGCGACTGAAGGAAGTTCACAGAGGCCGAGTTCATGTGTGTTAGTTTGTTCCTGATCCTGTGACCTTTGTCAACAGGAGAAAAATCGTGGAGCTGCTCCAAATGTAACATTTAATATTTTTAAGTAAGGTATTGTCATGAGGATATGGACACTTCCACTTCCACTTCCATTACATTCCAGACATTCTGGTTGTCACCAAAGCCAGTCTCTCATCAGTTGGCCCTGGTTCTGTCTCTTGATGCCATCAGAGTCTGTCTGGTTTGTAATAGGCCTATTGACTGAAATGTCCAATAGCAGTGGAACAACACCCTGGGAATTATGCTTAAAAATGTATTTTCACTTTGCTTGTCACTTCAAAAGATTGAAAACATCGCTTGGTACTTGGCAGATGAGATAAAATTTCACAACACTAAATATGCATTGCATTGAATGATGACCTTTTATCTAATGCTTTCCCCCCAAAATGTTTATATAAGTTTATTTTCATTTTTTGGGGAAGAGGTTATCATTCAATGGAGGATCCAGTATGTAAAGGGTACGTACTAAAAGTAAAAGTACCATATTTTGTTTTAATTTGTGCTATCAGTTACTTCATTAGAGTAGGTGTCCCTTTTTCAAATGGACTTTTTAAGTGTAGTTTGTGCTTTATTATGTTTTACAGAATTGTTAGCTAGATTATTTCCAGCTCAGAATTACACGTGTCATTTTTCAACTTCAGTGTAAAGCTTTAGAAACAATCTCAAATCCACATTTTTTCCACATTGTGGATTTTAAAACCATTCAAAATGAGATTCAATAATTAACTATAAATTTACCCCATTCACTCTGCAAAACACTCTTTTGGGTAATGTGAGATTAAAAAAAGTAGATACCCAACATGTGAAAAATAAATTACATCTACTTCTGAAAAGGATGAGATAACATATGCCATTTGTTGGAAGTTTTAACCCAAGGCACATCAGACAACAGACCTCTAAACCACATGGGATGATTTCTAGTACCACGATATGGAACATCATTGACACGAGTAACCATCAAAGCTTAATTCAGTTACATATACATACACATATGTTGAAACATGGAACCATGTTTTAAAAGATATCCCTTTACTACACTGTAGAGGGCAGGTCTTTCCCACACCACTGAGTTACTCTTTCTTTCTGTCACACCAGAGATGCAGACACAAGCTCTCTCTCTCTCTCTCTCTCTCTCTCACACACACACACACACACACACACACACACACACACACACACACACACACACACATCTCACC
>CABFOQ010000208.1:0-17898 GCA_900660455.1 Gephyroberyx darwinii | reverse complement strand
TGTGTTGCCTGGGGGGGTTGGGCAATCTGGGCGGAATTGGCGGGGATGCCGTTCTCTGACAGGAACTCCTCCAGGTCCATGTACTCCAGCTGAAAGTTGTCACCGTCGTAAGGCAGGGTCTTGTCCCAAAGGGTTGGCCCGAGGAAGGCCGACTGCGGATGGTTGGCTGCGCCGCTCTCATCGTCCAGCTTTTTCTCTTTCTCCTGGTCTTTTCCAAACCCTGTGGATGGTGATGGACAATCACATCATTGTTGCACAGCAGAAGACAACCTATCATCGTACGAGGAAAAATAGAAAACGGGCCAACGCTTTCACACTGCAATGGTACACTTGAATGTTCAGGTAATGACAGTCAGTCGAAGCATTCAAGGACACAAAACAAGTTCCTGGGCTACTGTCATCATCAACAATAGCTTCTCTGGTTCACTGCATGGGAAAGCCGCCCTCTACCGACCATTCCAGGAATGACTCGTGTAAAAACCGGTCACAGCAAGATGAAGCTATAAAGGCACTAAGCAGGAAAATTGCGCGTCCGAAAGGCTGTCAAAGTCACGGTAATACAAACAACCATATATTATATTTGTATGTGTATAGTCAGAAGTGTAGCCCCGAAGCCGAGCTTAAGCTTAGTGCGGTTCACGTCTCTTAGTACCTGTCAGTCAACCAACAGCCGGTCGAGACAATCAGCATTGCATTTTATTTATCACAGCTGTGCGCAACGTTAAACTAACACGGTTACAGCGTTTCTTTTCTTTTTTTTTTTAACAAAGATGCAGAAATAGCTAACAAGTGTCACTCTCGGCGGGTTTTAATTTAGACTACTCACTGCGCGCGACTGAGCTATCAAATAAATCCATCAATGTTTACAGAGAACAACCAGCAAAGGAGAAGAGCTAGTAAACCCACTCCGCATGCATGTCAACTTTGGTTTGGTGAACGTACCTTCATTGTGATGAAACGGTAGCTTCAGAGGATTTTCCAAAAGGGATTTAAGGACGCCGTGGGTCGGCGGCAGGAAAGTTGGGTTATTAGGAACAGGTCTGGCCATTTTATCCATGCGTCTCGAGGGGGCAATAGGAGAACAAATCTCGCGAAGACAATATTTCCCCTAAACACGACCCAATTTGTCAGCCCGCCGTCAAAGTCCTTGCAAAACAAAAAAAACACGCACTCCGCGTACGGGGAGGAATGGATATCCGCGCAGCAGACAGTGCGACTGTCTGTTGTGGACGGCTGCTGGCAGGGGACTGGAGGAGGGCGGGGCTAGTACACTCTCCATGTGCGGAGACGGAGGCTCGTGACGTCAAACTACAGAGAGGAGGGGTCCACTTCTTGTTGCTGCCTTTACATTTGCGTGGGAATAACAGGTTGCAAGCAACGACTTGAAAGTTACTACCTTCAAGTGCTTGTTCGGGGGGTAAAAAGGGAAATTACGAGGTGAAGGCACGCGAACGATCCAACAACAAACATGTCGCCCCCCACCACGCACGACTCAGTTGTTGTTTAGACGCCCGTGGACTGGGAAGGTTGGCGGTTTTCTGTGATATCAGAATTGCCAATATATGAATTAGAGGGCATGGAAGCCGTGTCCAAAAATGATGGCATAGTATTATATGGTATTATTTGGCAGTCTATGTCTATGTCAGTAATTAGTATTGTTATATGTTTCTGTTGTCACTCTTGTTTAACTTTTAGTAGTCACACATTTTAATTTTTAATACATTATTTGAAAACATCAGTTGTGTGGTCAAGTCAAGTGCATGGTATGAATTATTAATTTCAAATAAAACCAACAAGATGAAGTGCAAAATAGCTGATCAGGAGCAACCGAAATCTGCAGAAAACGTCTATTATGGCGTCTTGACAGTTTTCCAACAGGAAACGAGCACATCATTCCCTACTCTTCACTACAGGTAGTTCCTTGTTGGTGACGTCAGAATTTTATGGAGGTCAGAAAAATCAGGGTCCATCATCAAACTCTTATTTTTCCAAGTCGTATTTACGAAGGCTGGTGAGAACGTTTTATCCACCATATTTCCCACGTGAAGGGAAGCAACCGAGTATCCAAACACCCTACTTGTTGTTGTGTCCCTAGTTTACACTAATCAAAGTATCGTCCTGTCTCTGATTATGAGAATTATTCAATTAAAGCAGTCATGTAAACACATTATTGCCACCGTGATACTTCTGTAAAGCTTGTATTAATACTGCGACTAACATGTCAGTCACACTAACACTATTAGTCACATACAGGTACATCAGTTGTTGTCATACATGTCTGACATAGCTTCAGGTGGTGCAATTACAAGAAAATAACGTGGGAGCAATGGGAATGGCAGGCTACAAGTGCACTTTATGACAGGGAGGCAGAAATTATCGATGTTTCTTGAAGGCACAATCTATTCAACCAATAATGGTAGTATGAAATATTGCAACCTTCTTTTGCTGTGGATGTAAACAGGTTCACTGCACTATTGTCAGAACTAAATAAATCACCCTAAAATCACTTTTCTTCATGCTTCCTGTAAACACTCAGCGAAGAGTCGGTTACTAAGCCTGCACTTGGGAGTGTAACACTTTGATTTATATCGCTCAGCAAGCTCATTGTTTTGATGTTTTTCATTTGTTTCACTTGTATGTTTTGTTAATATGTCTTTCCTGCAGATAAGCATGCTATTGAATTCAGAAAAGGCGCAATGATCCCAGTGAATTACACTAATCTGTAATCTAGTGCATCTCCATTGAGAATCAGTTCACACATTTAAAACCCAGCGACAGAATCTGACCTGGTTGACTTTCTGGGGATAAGAGTGCAATCAGTGTCAAAGTCAATCAGCGTCCCGTTCTCTGTGAGTGGAGCAGCTTCATTTTTTGCCAATGCTGATTAGATCCCTAATTGGTTTCATGGGGTTTCTCCTTTTCGGATGAGATGCCTTCATAAATGTAGACTGAACTCTCCAATGCCACAGGGATGTCCTAACTGAGCGGTTTTCACTTTTATCTTGCAATGCCATGAGATGCTATAACTTGATGAAACGGACTCAGGGTGGTTTCTTGCATCTCGATAGCCTTTTTTTTCAGTCACTCTTGAAGCCAATAGCCAATCAGAGTCAAATGCAATGAGGAAAAATAAGAAAAATTCACTGCAGTGCTGTAGTGAATGTGACATAAATTTAAATTTGACCTACTTTCAACCCAACCCTATCCAATAGCTGTTGTCAAACTGCAACTCTAGACATACAGGTTGTGGCATATGGAAGCTCATGTGTTCAAGCTTTGTAGTGGCTGAGTCATAGTTTAAAAGCCTCCTCCTCCCCAGGTTCTGGCACTGGGTGTGGCTCAGTCTCAGTTGCAACCACTTCAGGCTTGGGTTCAGGTTCAGCCGCCACCTCAGGGTCAGGGTCTGGCTCAGTCGCGGATTATGACTCAAGCTTGGGTTCAGGTTCAGCTGCCACCTCGGGTTCAGTGTTGAATTAACAATTTTCACAACCATAAACCATTAAAACAATTTACAGTACATCTAAATCAATCTACTGGTATACTGACCAGCATGTATATTTGGCTGCTGTTACTTGCCCCCAAAGTAAGATAATCTCATATAATTATCATTTTCTTATTTTATTGAGGATGGTTACACAATTTCAAATGAAGCATAACTTCCTGTAATTGTTTTAAAATAGGCCAAAACAAGGAGGCATGAATGAATGTTAATTGAGTGGCACTCAAATCAATATTGGTGCAGATCTATTTAATTTAATTTAATTTAATTTAATTTAATTTAATTTTTATTTTATTTTATTTTATTTTATTTTATTTTATTTTATTTTACCTAATTTGTCTGGTTCTCAACTACATGGATTGAGGACCCTTAGCATGACTCAAATGAAAGGATGTGCCATAGCCCATGGCCGCCAATCTTTGAAGGTAAAATCAATACAAAGTGAGATATTCCGACATGGAAACAACAGAAACCCGAGATATAGGAATACTCTCTTCTTGACAGTTGACTGATTGAGACGAGGTTGGAGGGATCAAGGTTAAAGGTACACGGAAATGCATTGATGTGCCCGGTCAGCTGCAGATCAGGTGACATGCTAACATACTTCTGTCTTCTTCTCTCTCTGAAAAGCTTGCATCCTAACGGTATGTGTTATTAACTGGGGAATCGCTGAGGCAGATTTGGTCAAAGGCAGATATTGACGCGGAGAGAATAGACTCTGGAGAGAATATAGAAGAACCCATGAGTCTAATCAATGAGTCCAGTGACCGCAGTGATTATTATTTTGGCGTAAAATGGTTCTGGCTGTAGAGAGCCTCAGTAGTTACAAAGTAGGGTGAGGGTTTTCTGTTAGGCTGCTCTGGCCTTAAATAGAGCCAGAGACTGGGTTGTCTTAAGGTAATCTTCAAGTTATTCAATGCTGATTCAAACACCCAGAGCTTGAAATTATAAGTGTTTCTTGCATGCGAATGTTGTGCTTGCAGCTAAATCCAAAGTTGTTATTTATTTCAAACATTATCTTGACAATTTTCTGTGATATATCAAAAAAAAAAAATTCCAACCGTTATTCAAGGATTTAATATTTTAATGGGTGCTTTTCTAAAATCATGTTCTTTGACATAACTGTATCTTGAAATTTCCGATATTGTCGCAGAACATTTTTGTAAATGATGATTTTTGCTGCTTTTTCTTTTTGTTACTTGCAAAATAGGCCTGAGAATTGCGGGGTGTGCAGTACATGCAAGTTTATTGGCACTCACAGGTGATTGGGAACCTCATGTTATTCTAGCAAGATTCATTCAAAGCACCCATTTTGCAAGTGATTTAAATGAGTTCAAGTTAAAGTGAATGGTTCCCACCAGGCTCCGTAGTTTCAGGATGCTGCTGCGTGGTGAGGGAGGGATAACCGGCTGAGTCCCTGTAATTCCTCCGCTAAGTGTTACATAACAGGAATAGTTCTCCACTCATACAGTTAGAGATTCAGCAGCATTTCGGCTTCTGCGGCAGGCTTAAGGTGCCCGATGCTTGCTGAGGGATTATTCCAACCTATTACATCACGATTATTCATTTTCCTCACTTCCTGTTACCCCCTTTTCAGAGAGAGAAAATGCGATGGGATGTTTTACATCCCATGACCCATTTTTGGCTTCAGGTCAGTGTATTGCTTTAGGGTGTTATGCGTTCCTTGCATACAGTTGTGCGCATTGTGTATCCAGTGGATTTTTCATATTTTCATATCTTCCACCCAGTCTTTTAGTCAGTTTTTTGCCTACTTGGCAGTCTGATCCAATCTGCTATCAAGTTGTCAACCATTAGCTAACGAGGATGTTTACGCCACTACATTGATTTTCTTCATTAGTACACATTTCCCAGAAGTGGTGGAGCTCAAATTGTGGCTTTGTGAGTAAAGGCAACAACACCATGTCATAGAAAACGGAAGTGGGCCATAAGGGATACTCTAACAGGATCTAATTCCATTAACAAGTGTTCAGCAAAAACCTCGACTTGGCAGATGGGCGAAGTATGACAAAGGCCAAGTGTCGGGTTTGTGTTTCCATGGCAACCGTGCCACTCGAGGAGAAGCTTTCCTTGCAACAGACAACATGTTTGACAGCTGATTAATGAATCTATTGACACTGATGCAAAGACTTCTGGAAGTCTGTTCTCTGGGCAGATGAGGCCAAAATTGGTCCGGGGCTGTTTCTCTTCTTCTGGACCTGAAGGACTCGACATCATTAAGGGAGCCATGATTTCTGAGGGAAACCAGAGAACTCATGAACAGAACGTCAGGCCATCAGTCTGAGAGCTGAAGCTGGGAAGTGGCTGTTCAATAAGACCATGATCCTAGCATTCAAGCAAATCTACCAAAGAATGACTCAGGAAGAAGCAGTTTAGTGTGGATTGGATTGGTCAAGTCAAAGTCCTGACCTAAATCCAACTGAGATGTTGGCAGGACATGAAGCGTCTGTTCATGTGAGACCTCAAACCTCACTGAGTTGGTGGAGTTCAGTAAGGAGGAGTGTGAGAAAATCCCTCCAAGATGGAGAGACTGATCAGTGATCAGTGGCTCTAGGAGACATTTACTCCAAGTCCAGTACTAAAGGATGTGACACAAGTTATTGATTGAAGGGGTTCAAATAGTTTTGCACACAGGGATATCTGAGTTTTTGCTAAATAAACTATGAGAGCACATCATATTTGTGTTCTTTATTTGTGATTTTCATTCAGATATGAGGTTTAGATAAGGATTTTATGAGGTTGTTCCTCTATAATATATGACTTTCATTTACTCCATCCAAGCCCATTTTAGGAGTCCAGATTCCCTTTACCACAAAACCACCAAGAAGAGGTCATTCTTTGACTTCCATTTGAAAACTTATGGTACGATGGGATAATTACACCAAAACCACATTTCGAATGGGTTTCAGAATGAAGAACAATCTGTTCCTACACTGGTTCAAGCTTTCTGCCATAAAGCATCAACAGTTTGGATTTCACTGCTCATTCTCCCCCTGATTTCTGAGCCGCTGACTTTTTTTGCCTGCCGCTGCCTGCCAGCGGATGAGTGGTATGGAGGTGTAGGGTCGGTCGTCTCCACATCCCACACACTGCATTAGCATCCCCCACAAACACTCTGTTGCCCACACACATCAAGAGTTTCTGTAGGTGGAACAAGTAGCTGACAGATGCGTTGTGTGTATTTCTGGAGTCTCTGCAATGTGCTATCCTCTGCTGGGAGGACATTCATGGAGGTAGAGGAGGGAAAGTGCTGCATGGAGAAAACACACTTGTTTTTACTTGAAATACATTTTTCCATGTATTTTTGATTGTTTGATCTATCCCTCTGCATTTATTTGTGTTTTATCTCTCTCTTTATCTCTGTTTTATCCCTATCTTTGGATTGCATTTAGTGTTTTAGATTTCATCCCAACAACTCCTCCATCATATAAGGCATACACTAAGCCATATATTAAGCATCATTAGAAGACCCCTGCTGTGCAGACCTCATGGACAGCTTTGTTTTCCACGGGCTCTTTACTTGTGCATCTGTCAGCTTCAATCAAGCTTGTGTCTTGAGGCCCTGAATGCATTGACTGCATTGATTTGGCCTCTGAACAAAACATCAATGGGTAAGCTACTTAATGGACACCTCTGCTGTGGGCTGAAGGTAAACAACGTTAAAAAGCCAATACTTGGGTTTACATTTGGGTACACATACATCGGGTAGTCTAAACCCTGAAGTCTGCCTTTTTATTCCGGGTGTGATCTGCGTCACTCTGACGTCCTGGGCCTTTTATTCTCTTTGTTTGTAATATTCGAATATCCAGGATATAGATTGTGATCTGACGTCCCATCATCTCATTTTCTGGGTGACATCGGATGCAGCAGAGTCCTTTGTAATTTGTGTGTCAATCAAATAGAAGGCTAATGCATGCAAATATAGATGGCTCCAAGGACTAAAGCAGTGCAACAGTACCTGTTGGAAAACTAGGCCAAGGCTATTCAAATCAATGCGTCAGAGCTCTCTCAAGGTGTGCTGCATATCCATACCAGAACACAGAACACTTTGCTAGAACATTTTAATTTGATAGAGATGTAGGAGTTCATGAATGGTTGACCGTCAGTGTTGTTTGTTTACAAAACTAGTTTAGAAATTGTACTTGGAACATATAAAACAGTACATTTGCTTTTTTCGCAATTACTGAAAAAAAATCTAATTGTGAAAATATCCTCCCAAAGTGATATAATACTAAAAAATGTTGCATTTATTTGATGGCAATAATCATTGTGCACATGATTGATTCCCAACCTGCTCAAAATGTAAAAACCTTTATGACTTTTTGAATTATTCTGACCGACTGACTGTTTGCCGTGCACGTCACAGGATCCTCCCTTGGATAAACATTTGATTCGATGCACAAAGTAATGTTTCGAAGAATATTACAGACCGGATGAACATAGAGATCCTCCTGAGTGGACCTCTCTCCTCTCAAAAACACCATATGGTACCATGTATTTACCAGCCATCTACACCTTGCCTCTTTTTTCTTTTTTTGGTGTCGAATTGTCTTTCAATATCTGTGTCACGTTGCCGCCTTTTCACCTTGCCGCCCGTCACGTGGCAGACTGTATTTCAACTGTTGTGTTTCCCCTGAGCGGTAGCGGGAAGAGGGCGGCACACAGGGAAAGCGATACTCCCTGTGGGAAACACCTTGCAAAACAACGGCGTCGACTGGGGCAAAGACAGAAAGATCGGGCCGATATTGACCTATTTTTTAATTGGATATCGGTCAGTCGGTGTCGTCCATATTCATCCATTCACCATCATGACATATTGAGTAGTAGTAGCATCCTGAGTTTCCATAGAGAGTTTTAGTGTCCCATTGTCCCACTATTTCAGAGGCTTTCAAAAATTCTGGAGGAAACACTGAATACTTGTAATTTGCTGTCATTTTGTTTTGTCAGATTTTGAATATCGGCAGAAAATATCATCTATCAGTAGCTTCAACTTGGTAAATAATGGTATCATCCTTCAGAAACATCATATCAGTCGAAACCTGGCATCTGAGCATTCACACATACTGTATGCACATATATACGCACACACACACACACACGGGTGCATAGAGACACACTGGCATAGAAACAGACTGGGAAACAGATACACATACACACATACACACAAGTGCGCATGCACACTCTGCTGTGCACCACTCTCAGACATGTATGGAGTCACATGCTGTCAGCATGGACCAACACGTTTCTGAGCACATGCTCTCCATCTCTCTCGCTCTCTTCTGTGAGCACTGCCTCCTACCTCTCTCTCCCATCCTTTCTCTCTCCGCTTCATCTCCCCTCCCCTTCTCGAACATCTTTTGCCCCGCCATCTCCTCTCCCTAGCTTTCCGGCACGCTTACTTTCCCTCACTTTCGTTTTTCCCCGCGCTCTTTCTTAATCTCGATCTTTCCCTTTACTTCCTTTCCTGTCTCACACAGGAAAAAAACCCCTCATCATCATATTAAGCTGTTAAAAATAGTGTGTGTGCATGCATGTGTGAGTGTGTGTGTTTTCATATTCATGCATGCATGCATGTGTGCAGGATCGGTTGAGAACTGTGAGCGTCCACAGCCCAGTAGACCATCTCACTTTGCCCCTCTCATTTTTTCCATGACACAGAGCGTGAACAATCTGGACCCAGCGGAGCGCCTCATTAAACCACCGCTGTCTGCTCCCATTCCGACGCTCACTTGATTGAAGTCGCTGGTGTCGAGCCAAGACATCCCCTTTGAGCGAATTACTGTGGCCAGCAATTAGAAAAAGAAACGGTTTATCCACCTTTCCAGCGTGAAGTTTAACTTTGATTCCCCGGCGCCTCGAAAGTTGCAGGCACGTTGACATCACTGTCAGCATGTGACCTTGTCAGGATCGTCAGTGTGTGCTGCTAAAATGTGGAGCGGTGCGAGAACCTCTTTCTGCAAACGTTTCTGCAATCATTCTGCGAGGAGAAATGCCTTCGCTGGCATGTTTTTTGTTGACATCAAAATGGAGCCATGCTGCGTTTACGGAGTTTGTGAAGATGGCGTACACTAAAAGTGAAAGGACTATGCTACACTAAGCTGTTTAATATAACTTCTCTTCGAGCTATGACGTTTCGATGCTTCGACCTGAAACCACTTGAGTAACCGGATTAAAAAACTGAATTCTTTGCATTTGTAAAAGTAGCCCCATTGGTTCACCGTGTGCCCAGCTCAGTGTATAAAGCACACACCGTTCTCCAGGCTGCAGCCCCATCTGTTATTTCCGGTGTACTAGCACGGTGCAACAAGAGCAGCTGCTACCCCCGTTGGTACCGTCGGCTCTGTGGTTGCCGGTCCGTGTGCTGTGCTCCCTGCCCTCCCTGCCTCCTGCCTTCACCTCTGAAAAAAACAGCCCGGGCCGGGTGGGGTTGTCTGGTATTGTCACGGAAGCCCCTTGGAGGCTCGCCAACTGAGCCCTCAGGCCGGGGGACTCACGCAGGCGCTAATTTCATAGCTCTAACTAGCAAGGAGCATTTAGTCGCCACAGGCGCTGGAGCCGGCTCTGGAATGCACGAAGGCTTTCGCTGGAACCAAGTGTGGGGGCATCTGTAAAGGAGCGTGTCAGCTTGTTGTTGTTGTGGATGAAGTCTCATTTCCATGCCCAAAAATGACCCAAACTTACAAGTCTTACAAATAAACCTCTGAAACAGCATTTAGACCATGGGACACGAAAACTCTCAACTGAAACCCAAGATGACATTATTATCAGTATTATTATTAATAATGATACTACTACTATTACTACTACTATTATTATTATTATTATTATTATTATTATTATTATTATTATTATTATTAATAATATATAATAATAATAATAATAATAATAATAATAATAATAACAACATATGCATGCATGCTCAATAGCTATACAGTAAATATGCAATTAAACAAACTGCATCATCTGCATCTATCATATGATGACAAATTTCATTTATGTGGCATGTTTTTCTAATCTCCTTGTGCAGCTTGCAGGCTGCACACGCCCCCACTGTTATTTTGCAATATAAGCAAATTCCCCTCCTTTTTGAGGAAAAGCAGGAGGTTTGGGCCTGTAGACTGGCAGTGAGATGACCCCCAAGTGACTGGCACTACCTGCAAACAAACCGGCAAAGCAGCACACAATAAATGTGCCCATTTGAAAACCAAAGCACAAGGAATTTGAATATTTAATACTCATACTGGGAAATGAGGCGGGGTAGAAATTAAGTGAAATGAGGTGAAATTAAATTTTTTTTTTAAATGTAAACGGAAAAATGTCTGTACTCTAACTTGCTAAATGCATTTAGGGAGAAAACTAGTACGATTTGAGTTTTGAATCATGATGCAAAAATGCAACAGTACATTGACCTTAATTTGACCTGTATAATTGAGCATGAGACCTTAAATATCATTGTGTGTGTCAAAACGATGGCCTGCATCTACATACTGTCTATAGCATATTGAGTCATACGTAATATACTTGTTTAAGTCGTGGTGGCTCCTGGCTATCCCTAAGTGGTCAGCTATCACTACGGCAGCACAGGAAAAGTTGTTTGGCATCACCAGAGCAGAAACAGTAGACCGCTGGCTGTGGACCAGCTGATGGGAGGATTACTGAGTAAATCCTTCTGTGTCCTGGAAACCTTAACTAGCTTCCCAAATGTGTTGAAGGGCCAACATTGGATCTCTATACATAAGGCACAACAGAATAAAATGTGACGTCAGGACATACCGTAGTGCGACCGAATCTGCATCCAGAACAGAGGCTTAGTCGCTTAGTCTCATAACCCACACTTATGTCACCTCTTTGTGAGAGAGAAGCATGACAGAAACATGTGCAATGTGTGACTCAGCCGAAAACAAGCGATCGTCTAAGTGGCTTCGATTGGCCCGTAATGTTTACATCAATGCCAGGTAGCGTCATTTTTGCCATTCATATAAATAGAAGAAGAAAAAACACATCCTTCAAAAGTGAATGAGGATGATCAGCAAAAGAGTTTTGTGTCATAACGGAGCAACGTGTGGCCTTTGGGGGTGAGCAGTTTGTTTCTAGGCAACATCCTCACCGCCTCATCATTGCGAGGTGAGTTCAAAGGAACACAGGAGGGTTTTGGATGCTGTCACTCTCTTATGTCTTCTGGTTAACGCAACCTAAACCGCGTGAGCCGATCGCCTTATAATCAGGCGATGCTCTTCCACTGGCTTACTCGCCTTAAGTTGCTCTGACCTTCCAGAGAAAATGTACCTACAGGTCACAGGCAGTTTAAGACTCAGTTTAACTATGCCTCTCCTAAAACCCCCTAAGGAGCAAGCAGGAGATAACAGAGAATAAACTAAATGTGAAGATGCTAACATGACATATATAATGATAATAAGCTCCTACTATATGGCTGCTTCCCCCCATGGCTTCAATATGCAGCAGGATGAGTCATATAACATCATATTGAGTTTCTTTTTAGATCTTTCTCTAATCTCACGGTGTCATATTCAGGAGAGGTAAGTGAGACTTATTTCAGATCATATGGAGATCTGTTATTGTGATCGGTGCGAGATCAACGTGAGAGCTTTTATGTGGTTCTTTCTCTTAGTCTCTTTCAGATATACACTTTGGATATTTTCCAGAGAATCAGGTCCACTCTTTAACCGGAGTTGCCCTTCCACACATACAGCGTTCACAACAACAGAAAATACTCCGGTTAGTTTAGGCAAGGGGTGGGACCTGGGTAGAGCGTGAGGGAGACAGGACATGATGCAAAAAGTACGCTGCGGAAATTGCAGTGTTTTGGTTACAGCATGAAGATGGCGGATCTCGTAGAGAATACTCCGGAGAATCTTCTGCTCCATTCACACTTGGGCTCACTCGACGATAAAACGGATTTTAGACTAGGGTGCTGGGTGGGTGAAGACCATTTGACTTCCAGACCAACTGATTTAGACATTTGCGTTCACACATACACCTCCTCTGAGTAATGTCTAGATACTGTAAGTTCAGGGTTGCACTGCATGTGTGAAAGCAGCTATAGTCTCATCTTAGAGTTGAAAACAGCTCATTTGTGTCTAGAAGAAATAAAAGGTAGAAATATGAGACCTCTTCTTGGATTTTGCTTTCCTATGGGAAGGGCTATAGAAACAAACTTGTCTTGACTACTGGCCACACTGTTGGATGACAAGTGATCTGTGGGAAGTGCAGTGCAAAAACCCCACAGCAATGATTGCTTAGCACCAAAGATGCTGCCAAAAAAAAGACTTTAAATATATTGAAGAAAATATATTGTTCAGATCATCATGTAAAAATGGAGACAGCACATAATACAGGAGCAATCTGGTCTAGATGCAATGGATCTGTGACACTGCAGTGCTTACTCACCTGCTTTGTTTATCCACCTGGCTGGGGTGGGGAAGGATGCATGCACGGATAAAAAAGGCCACTTGTAGGGGGCATGTAGGGTAAGGCTGTGTCGCGGGTGGTGTCTCTTTAAGGGTGGCACTCAGGACGCCACTTAGGCCACACAGCAGATGGTGGCTGCAGGTTCAGCCCAGCCATGGTTTGACCTAATGACATGTGTGCACAGGAGATGCTGCAGTAAGATATAAAGGCAATACCAGCGGGGAAGGGTGAGATAGGCCCGACCCTGTCTGTTCATCGTATTACTGTGCTGTTCAGAGGCCCTATCAGTATTATCCACTCCATATAGGTATGATAGAACTACAAATGCTGGAATGTTGAGCTAAGTATGGCTAGTGATTATTTTGTATTTTTGTCCTTACAGCTTCAGAATCGACCTCAACAAATAAAGAAATGCATAATAGAGGAAACCTGGAAAGCAACAATAGTCAATATTAGCACTGGATGTAGTTAAAGGCAATTATTTTACACCCCTATTCATTTTTATGAAAATTGTAGCTTAGCCAAAAAGCCATCCAACCGGTTACAGTATTATTGGTTTGCAGTGTTGCCAACCATCCTCTTAAAGTAGCTATTGGCTGCTCTTTGGATTAGACAAGCAAGTAGCACATTTACAGTTTTGCCGCCAAAAGCTTTGCGAGTCAACACACTGATAGTTAGTTAGTTCCCTATGGTCGGAAAAAGTCACCAGATTTGTTGCTGGTCGCTTTTGAGTGTAAAGTCACCAGGGGGTCTGAAAAGTCGCTAAATCTAGCAACAGAGTTGGCAACAGTGTTTGGTTTGTGTTTGCGTGGTTGTTGTCTAGCTAGTTCAGCTAGCTAGCCGGACAGCTAATAGCATGAGAAACACTAATGTAGTAATGCATCTTGGGGTTTGGCATTTTTCAGTTTTTTTACACAGATGAAAAAAAAGTAACTTTTACTCTGCATATATTTTATATGAGCTACTTTTTATTTTTACTTAAAGTAGATTTTTACTTTACCAATAATTTAACTTCTATTTAAATAATATTTCAGCTAAGTAGCAGTAGGTCTCAGTGAGTAATATTACATTACGTTACATTACAGTCATTTAGCAGACACTTTCATCCAAAGTGCATTCAATGTAGGTAGGCAAGAGAACTGAAACCCTGAGTGCATCTTCTCCTCAAACAAGCATCTAAGAGCATAACAAGTGCTAAAGTAAAAGTGGAACAAGCTTTTTAAAAATGTATTATTTATTTATTTATTTATTTATTTATTTATTTATTTTAATAGTACACTATATGGCCAAAAGTCAGTGGACACCTGATCATCACACCTATATGAGCTTGCTGGACATCCCATTCTAAAACCATGGGCATTAATATGGAATTGGACCCCCTTTGCGGCTATAACAGCCGCTACTCTTCTGGGAAGGCTTTCCACAAGCTTTTGGAGTGTGTCTGTGGGAATTTATATTCAGCCAAAAGAGCATTAGTGAGGTTAGGCAGTGATGTTGGACGAGAAGGCCTGGCTCGCAATCGGCGGTCTACTTCCTCCCAAAGGTGTTCAATGGGGTTGAGGTCAGAGCTCTGTGCAGGCCAATCGAGTTCCTCCACACCAACTCGTCTAACCACACACACACACACAACATAACTCTTTTTATAACCTATTTTATTACTGTCTCTTCAATGTCCAGGTCAGGCTGGTCTCAAACTGCCTCAACAGCAGAACATTGATAAAGCCACTCACAGACTATACAGATAGTCTTATTCCTTTGGTAATTTCCACTGATGTTCCTCAAGGAGCCTCCTGTATGTCTCTCTGTTCATCATACCATATATAAGGTTGTCTTCATTGTTTCTCTTCAGAGCAAAACCCTCATAGACTGAAACGGTTACCTATGTACATGTACTCTCCATATATATATAAAACTTTAATAAAACTTTGACTTTGACAACACCCCAATCTGAGCGAGGATCCGTTTTCCTTGACAGAGCCTTTTGGGCTATATGCAATTTGTTGTAAGTGCCGAAGGCAGGGCACTGTGGCTCTGACTCTTGCTGCTGGTTGTTCGTAATGTGGGTGATGCAGGAATTGAAGCTTATTCTACTGTTGACCTCATTGGAAGAGTCAGATAAATCACTAGAATATAAAATGAAACCTCCAACTGTTTGCTTCACTCCTCATCATCTTCTAGATCAGGGGTTCTTAACCTTTTTGCAAGTGCGACTCCCTTTTGAGGGTTAAATTATATCACGACCTCCCCCCCATAACGCGTAACTTATATATATATGTGCAAAACGCCATAACCATCTGTAGCAACCATCTGTGGGAGTCTTTCGTCATATAGCTGTTTACCTCTCCCATAGGGTCCTGTATTGCTCCATTGACTTTTTACTGCACGAAAGTCAGCAAGCTCCATCTCCTATGCACAAATAAACTTTTATACTTTGTTAAAGACAGGTATACTCCAACATTTCCACTGTAATCCAAATCCAAGATGGCTGACAGATGCCTCGAACTCTTCTTCGGCACTTTGCGTCCACGCAATAAGCAGCGTGCATACTTTTGTGCAGTAAAAGGTGCACTTTTGCACTTTGTTGTGCAGTAAAAAGTCAGTGGCGCAATACAGGACCCTATGGGAGAGGTAAACAGCCATATGATGAAAGACTCCCAAAGAGCCATGTATCAGGGCTAATTCACATCGCGATATCAGCTTCCAGCACGCAGTGCGGTTGATACGTAGCTATTGAGGTCAAGGTTCAAAATATTTTTGTGTGCTATTACAATAGATAGGTAGATAGACTCTTTTTTATCCTCGAGAGGAAATTTGTTTCCAAACTCTGTACACACAAAGAAAAAAAAAAAAAATGTAGCACCCTTTTAGACTCCCAGGTTAAGAACCCCTGTTCTAGATTAAATTGTGCTTTATTAAGATGACAGTGATGCAATACAATTTCAATACAGTTATTTGCAAAATTGTACTACACACATATTCACCATCATGCCCTTTGTTCACATTTAATGCTTTCTAAAAAGGTTGCATACAAAGACATAGAAAATCAATAAATAACGTGAGAGAGAGAGAGGTTCAGGTGCCGACGGTTCAGGTGCCGACGGTGTTAGCGGCAGCCAGGAGTGAGGAGAACAGAGAGTCTGGTCTTTGCTTCAGCATCTCTGGATGGTCAAACTCCACTGCCTGCCAGACACAACACACACCATCAGACAGGGATCAGAATCAGACAAGGTTTATCTAAGTGTGTGTGAGTGTGTGTGTTACCTGTCCGTTGTCCATGACCAAGATGCGGTCTGCCTCCAGCACGGTGTTGATGCGGTGGGCGATGGTGAGAATGGTGCAGTCCTGGAAGGCCTCTTTGATGGTGTGCTGAATCAGAGTATCTGTCTCTGCGTCGATGGAGGCTGTCGCCTCGTCCAACAGAATGATCTGATGGACAACAGGAAGGACACGTTAGGGGGAAGGCTTGGATAAGACAAAACTTGAATGATCCTTGTGAGGAAATTGGGTCGTCGTGGCAGCAGAGAATGTGATAAAGAAGAGAATGAGACAACAGAGAGTACTGCAGATACAAAGCACGTAATCACACCTGCCAAACATATTAAAACTGGGAGGGGGAGGAGAGGTTAGGAACCACTGGTGGTTAAAGAAATCAGGTTGCTTGGTGATGCAACACTTCAATACAAATCACATTAAAACCAGTCAGGTCAAGTTTATTTGTATAGCTCTTAATCACCGTTACAGTCTGTGATGGTCCAGTGATTAAACTCTTAATTACTTACATATTTTGTTTGCAATTACAGAAGATTAGGTTACAAGAGACAGACAGGGCCGTATAGACTTATAGACAGGTGGACAGACCTTGGAGTTGCGGAGCAGTGCTCTAGCCATGCACATCAACTGTCTCTCTCCCACAGAGAAGTTCTCTCCATTCTCCAACACCTTGGCCTGCAGCTTCCCTTCCAGCTTGGAGATCTGAGGAAACACAACAATACTAGTACTACCACTATTACTACAGATATCAGTACTACTACTATTACTAATTATTAATTAGATAAAGTATTATTTATCCCCCCAAACACTTTTAAATGGTTTCATAATGAACTCTAGGCACCAATGTGAAGCCAGCTACCAGAAATTGAATAAACTTAATACTAATGTTTGATGTTACTTTAAGCTTTGATGAACAGCTGAAGAGAATGGCGCAGTTAGGTCCAGCACGGTTAAGTCCATTGCACATCCTCAGACCTTCGGCCCAAAGTCAGGAATAAAGGTTATGTCACTAGATGATTTTAGACTTGTTTTTTAGCCCCTGGACCATCTTGACTGACAGGGTGAGTCGGGACTGGGGCACTCCTGACAACTCCAGACCAGTCGCAGCCTGACAATTTTTCAAATGTGTTTGATTCTGTCGGGTCCAGTCTGCTTGGGCTCCAGTAGTGTGAAGTGATCCCAGACCTGTGTAGGTGCACTGTTTTAAACTGTTACCATAGTAGTGACCTAGCTAGATGTCTACAACTACCTGGTGAATAGTAGCTAATAGCAGCTAACAGCTTAAATGTCTACAGCTATTTTTTAGTGGTAAAGTTAAGGACATGAATAATTTCTTTAAGGGTTAAGGGTTTTGCATTTTATACGGGAAGGTGGGTGCCTGTCAGACAATTAGTAAGACATATCCATATGAATTCCAAAAAATATTTTCGGACATTGCACTTGTATGGCAGGGAAAGTGTATCACTAGCAAACACTAGCAACAAGCAGATCAGGTGAAAGAAACATGCAGTATGTTGGCTGTTAAAGGTTGGGTGTGAATGTGTGTAATCAATATAGGTGCTATAGATGTGCATGAAATATTGACCTCATCTTTTTTTGCTTACTTAAATTTGCGATTTGTGGGTATCCAGCTCTCTCTTTACTGTGACAACCCATGAATCATGCTGGTTTGAATAGTTTAG
>CABFOQ010000207.1:0-12847 GCA_900660455.1 Gephyroberyx darwinii | reverse complement strand
CGCGGACGGCGCTTGAAACTGGCGATCAAAAATATGTCGCAAGCAGAGGAGAGCGCAAGCGAGTGGCTATGGCTAAGGAGGAAGCTTAGTAGTTGGGGTTCCCGTTAAGGTAAGCGCTGCTGGGTTATGCGACCTTGTGTGTGTGTCTCTCTCTCTCTCTCTCACTCTGATACTTTACAGGGTAGCCTAGACCGGCAAGGTTGTGGTTGACGACCTTAGCAGGCATTAGATGGCGAGGGTTAAAGGGAGTTGTGAGGTGGTGGTGTAGAGGGGTGTGTTTCCAGGATGCTGGAATACACAGTTAAGCCTTCTTGAGGTGTTGTGGGCCTAACTTAACGAAACATCGGTGAAGGAAGGTGCCCACTTGATAACCCCAATGACGTGCTGCATACCGCTGTTAGCTAGGCTAGGTAACTGGCGAATGGTGCCATCTGAGGAATGACTCTGTAGATCTATGACGGTGTAGCCTGATGTCTGCTATGGTGTTGCATCTGCTGGTGGTTATATCACTCGCTTGTTTTGTGTTTCGTCTTATCTGAATTGGGCTTCTACATGTGTTTACCTTATATTATGGCACAAGGGATAGTAACATCTTGTCCTGTGTATTAATGAATTCATGTGGAAAAAGGATAACATAATTTGGTTCTCATTTTGGTTCTAGAAAAAGGTGAATGAATTCCCGTTAATTCAGGAGAATAATTTGCCACCCTGACAGAAATTACTGAGTGAAAACAAAAAATAAAAAATAATCCATGATTTTTATTTTAAATAGTTTTGGAGCCTGGCGATGTAGCTTTAGTTTTTTCACTTTAATTTAATTTTTAGTTTCAATACAATTGAAATTATTTCATTATTTCACACTTTTAGTGTTAGTTGTGTTTCATAATAGCCTAGGTTTGTTGTTTTTGACAGAGACTGTTAAAGATGGACTGAGATGGAATGAGGAGAAAGTAGTTAATCAAAATTAATAGTCATGATTGATATTTTTGCCAAGTTTGAATAGAAAGTGTGGACTTAATTATTCATGAAGTCAGTCAACAATTCAACAATTTCAATATAACTGATTTTTATGAAATGAAAACAAAAACAAATAATTTTTAAATATAGAAATACTGCATTAATACTGTGTGTGTGTGTGTGTGTGTGTGCGCGTGCAGAACACGTCTGTCAGTCAGGCGTCGTCAGCACAGAAAACGAAGGTCGAGATGACATGGGAGGCACCTGGCAACAGCACCTATGGAGAGATCTTCTTCTGGTAAAACACACACACACACTTTCAGTAACTTTTCTAATTGACGTCCATGTGTATTTAATATTACATCAGTACATTGGCTTGGTCCCATGAAACATTTATTACATGTGTGAAACATTTTTAGCTGTAAATAACAATGAACTAATAATTGTCATGACAGCGGCACCTTGGTGCAGGACTTCACAACGTTCTGGGTGCAGGTGAACAGCAACACTCTGAGTCTGGACAACTCTGCTGCTGGAGTGAGTACTGACTGACTGACTGGTCTACTGACTGGTTTACTGACTGACTGGCTGTTTTAACTACCTTTTCCTACATGACAATAGTTCTCAGAAGTTTGTTAATATAACACTGGCCTCCGTAGCCATCACTGATGTTTAGGAGACATTGTTGGATTTCACTCTTAAGTTTGGATGTGTCACTTGTGAAGATTTCCCACAAATAGGGTGACTCTACGGCCCTTCAATTAGTGGAGATGGGACGCTCATCTCTGTTGCAGCCTAGTGCAGATTTGAATTCAATGTATTTATCTGACACCTCTCAAACCTCTCAACCCTGCTCAGCACTGTTTAATGCAACAAACTCTCTCTCTCTCTCTTCAGGTCTTCTTCTCCCTCACTGGAATGTTCACCGCTCTGCTGTTTCTGTTTGCCTGCTACTGACACACACACACACACACACACACACACACACACACACTTTTACAGTCTCAACATTGAGCCAACACTCTTAGCCAAAGCCACTAATATTAACTCCAACTGCAGAACAAGTCACCATTCACACACTGATGCAGTGGTAAATAAAAATGAGGCTAAACTCTGACCTCCACTGAAGGCAAATAACAATTATTGTTGCCAGAAAATAAATAATTGATGCTTCTTTCAGATTTTTCATCCATAACTTTCTATATCAAAGACTATATAAAAATGTTACATCTGAAAAATGTTGAAAATGTGATAATAAAAAAAAAAGTAAAATTGATGTACAATATCTTTTCATTAAATCTTGGAATTGGTGTTACTTATTTTTGTAATTTTATTTTTGTAAATTTTTTGTTATTTTGTATTTTCTGCCTAAGTACTCCCTTGAAGGGCCCCAAGGCCTGCTACTTTGCAAAGCATTGCACCAAAGTGGCCCCTTTGGTCACTACTAAGGTCATAGCAACACAGAAGGCAGTGGTAACTTGACGTTTTAATAAGGAGAGCCAGGGGACAAAAAGTTGGCCCAATAGATGCCAAATAGAAAAAATCATAACTCCTGTATACATTTGCACATTTTTGATTGAGCAAGGCTCAGGAAACTTCCTCAACACATGACTTTCACGCAAGTCATGAAAAACACAAAGTTGGAGTTACAGTTTTCACATGAAATAGCTTCTATAGTGTGTTTATGAGCTGCTGGACTAATCACTCTTCAGATGGGAAAAAAACACTATGCCCAAACATCAATTATAGGATCGTCCATTTATTCAAAATGGGAAATTCTCACACAGAAGACAGGAGACAACACTCAAGTCACGGAACAGTTTATTTAGCATTGCTCTGTGTATGGCAACGGTAACAGTCGGCGATAACAGCCTGAACAACGACAACATCAGGAAGCACACACTGACACTGAGATAAAATGACAAATGCACGGATTGAACCATCTCTGCGTGGGACACGGCGGGGGTGGTGCGGGTGTATGGCGAGGCTCTGGGTCAGATTAAACAGAAGTGCTGGTCAAAACAAATTTTCGTTTCCAGGATAATTCCAGGACAAAAAACTTTAATACTGTCCAATAAAACATTACAACTAGACATTCCCACTGCATTACTTGACAGGATTGGACTGTAGTACTGATTAATTGATTGATTTTGGATTATTTGTTGTTAATGTCTCCTTGTCATGGTTGCAAACAGAATCTGGTCATATTTGATATGCCCATTTCCATCATCTAACTTGTTCATTTAGTGACTGTGGGTTTTAAATTAATGCCTGATAAGAAGCCATGCCGCTTCTTGATTTGACATCTTTCTTTTTCAAAATTCATCCCACACTGTGAAAATACAAACGTCCAAATATAATGGTGGAAGTAATGAATGACATTTCCACTTGTCATAATTGAATAGTAGTTGTTTGCTTCTTGAGTGATTTTGGATATGTAATTTTACTTTTTTTAAGGACTCTCGTACATTATAAGTTGCATCCATTACAGTACATATTTTGTAGACTATCCATAAGCATTGCATCAGAAACTGGACAACAGTAAATTGTATCTGCAATATCAACAGTGCTCTTAAAGTGTAAACAATGACTGAGGTGAATGCATTTTATTTTGAAGTTTCATCTTTCAACGAAAACAATCATGTTTGAACTTTTTTCTTCATGGGACTTTTACTGAGTATATTTTAAATTAGCTACTTTTTTTTTGCGTAGATTTTTCCACCAGTATTTTACTTCTACTTGGTCTGATTTCAACAATAGTAACTTCTACTTGAGTAGGATATTTTAGTGCCGTTTCCACCCCTGCCCAAATATCTGCTCTTGCCAGTTTGGACAGAGAGGAATAGGCAGAGTAAATGCCGGATGCAGTGTTGCACTATGGGATGTCTGGAGGACTGAATGACATCAACCCAGGATTTGCCAAGATTTGTGCACCAGGTTATTTTACTTCCAGACACTGTAGTCAGCAGGTATTTTAAATGTAAGCAAGCATTGTGTTGGCTTCCAAGACGTTCCAACACCAAGATATTTGTTTCTGGCCCTGAAGTGAGTAGCTGGGAGGTGACCAGCCCACACAGGTAGAAGATGTGCTGTGGTAAAGTCAGAAATCTACGTCTGGTAGTTACAGCAGGGTCAGTGATAGTGACACTCACAGCAGAGGATTTCAGGACAGAAAAGTAAGAGACAGAACAGTTGGTTTACAACAACACACATCTAAGTGCTGTGATACACAAGGCAACTTTACTGGGACATCTCAAAACTCTCTGATTAATTACATAGCAGCTGCATTTTGCTCAGATTTGTTTGATTTGTGAGGTTTGTTCGGTTCACTTCCTTCCTTTTGTGAGAGAAGACCCTGTCACGTTGCTCAAAAAGTTGCCGGGTGTGTCACAGCCCCGAGGTCTACCGACTACAACACAAAGGAAGATCAGCCATAATAACACAGGGCTCTACAGCGATGGAAGCACGAAGCATCGCGGATGGCGTTACCACTCTACTTTTAAAAAACAGGCATGCATGCAGAAAACAGATTCACAGATGATTATGACAGAGCGCTCCGTAGAAACATTAGGCGACGTTTAAAGGTTTGAGGAAAACGGGACAAGGTGAACCTGGAAGACCATTTTTGTATGTTATTTATGTTACTCATCTGAGCTAAAAATGCCTGTTGCGCAAAATTGAAGTGAAAACATAATCCAAGTTACCGATTACAATTTTAAGCGGGTAATTAGTAATGTGTAACAATAGTTTCTGATCTCTCTCCTGATACAGGCTAGTTACTAATACTGTACCACAACACTTCTGGTTTCTGAATCTAACATATCTATCATAAATCTGGCATGATGATGCATCTAATGTGCAGGAACAACACACACCTAACACATGCTTTAATCTGCTGACTACAGTTACATTAGAACCTCCACATCATCTCCCATGATAACTGATGTAAGGGTAAGGATTGCACAGGATTCAAACAAGCCAACAGCCTCTCACCCAGGGACTTCAGATGAGCCACAGGACAAGAAACCCTGGCTAAGTGTGTAAGTATGAAAGGACATAGGGTGGAAAAAGGGGTTGATGGTATGTCTGATATGGGTTTAGGGTGAAGGGCAGGTCTATTCAACAGGCGGCCCGTGGGCCAGATCCGGCCCTTTGCAATGTTTCAAATGGCCCGCCAGACTGCTGGCAATTAATATAAAGTTAATAATCAAAAATAATACAAAATGCTGAACAATCAACATATGAACTATGTGCTGTATTTGTCACACAGGACGCATAATTGGGTGACAATAACATGGACAATATTTGAAAGTAGGCTGATGTTGTGTAAATGCTCAGTAATATAATTAAAAAGAAAGGAGGAGGGGTAAACTGACCGGCCCACCTGTCCCATGTATGTTTTTATGTGGCCCACTTGCCAACAAAGTTGAATAGCCCTGGTGTAGGGAATACGGCATGAAATTGTAAGGCTAAAGCTTAGGGTGCAGAAAATAGGCCGTGAAGATGTAGGGATTAAAGGCTTTGGGTGGTCACTCCTCAAAAGGATGTACCATTTCATTTTCAACACATCCGGGAGTGTAAGGTCCAATCTCAAACCCCACAGTTCTGCTTACTTAACTACTCCACGACTTAATGTGTTCTTGTTGCCAGATTCAAAGAACTCTTTGAGGTCTGCAACTGGTATAGGCGTTGGGTGTAAATGCTTCAGTTCAAAGTGGTCCACTGGACAAAATATGATGCAAACGCAGCAAGTAACAACTTTGCATCACTCAAGCAAAGTGGCCACATGTTGAAGGTGTTTGGTTTCATACTGGGCCTTAGTTTGGGACGGTACATTTCACGGCAAGATGTGACAAAGATGTGATCCATCCCAAATGAGACACGTGGCTGTATTGAAAATGAAAACTTCCTTTTTAAGTGTAAGTATAGATTAAAAAAAACAACATAGGTGTAAGTATAAAAAGGCATTGGATGTATGGTGTACGTATGTCAAGACATAGGATGTAGTGAACAGGGTGTAAATGCTTAAGGTATAGACATTCACAACTTACAATACATACATCATTGGTGCTACAGGTTGTTAGCTTAAAGTGACCTTATGTTTAGATAAAAGTGACTTAAGAGGGGTAGAGGTTAGGGGTTTAGGCTGTAAGGAGGTAGGATTTAAGGTATAAGTGCACAGAGTGATGGGGAATTTGAAATGGGACACCAGTTATACAGTTATGAAGTCTAAAGGTATAAAGACACATTCTTAAGCTACGAAGGTACAACATGTACCTGTCCTAGTGACAAAAGGTACAACGTTACGTCCCTTTAGTCAGAGCACAGTGTATAGGGTGAAAGTGCTTTGGGTGTAGGATATAGGACACAAGCACGCAGGATGATCTGACATTCAGAATGTGATGATGTGATGATAGACATTCACACCCAACTATCTCGTACCATTTTTTTTTTTTAAATATTTGAACTACAAAACACACTTCCTGAACTGACTGAACTGTGAGTGAGTTGCACCTAGCCCTGGGTGGGATATAATGCTGTGTTCCGGAAATGTCAGAAAGTCTAAAATTCTGACTTCCTGCTAGGAAAAAAATGCAATGGCACGGGGCCTTCGAGTCGAAATTCCAAGTAGGAAATTCCTCAACCAGGTTTCCGACATACAATTATCTGGTGTCACGTCTCGACATGGTAACACGCACTATAAACACTGCACAGTATTACTTTTAACATGTTTATAATACACTTGTTCAGTTCAGTTCAATTATCAGCATTGCATGACCTTAAGTCCATCAAACCACCTGCGTGGTACATGGTTATACGTATACATTTGAAAATAAAGGTGTGCTCACACAGTTGCTAAAATTTTATGCTAACTAGCTAGCTAACATTGCTAAATATTATTGATAGCATTACAGTTGGGGAAGAATATTTTTAACGTTAGGCAAAGAAAATCTCGTGGGCGTCCATGTTTCTCCCGTTTTTTTCCCCAAGCTGGACTGCTGGAACATGCGGAGGTTGTAATTACGACCCACCGGGTGGGAATTTCTGACTTCCGAATTTGAACGGGACAAAGCATTAGTGACTGGGGCAATGGAACGTTTGGGTACACACCAGCACATCAACAGTGATCTCAATGCGAAGGAAACGATTCACAATATAACGGAGCGAGCTACAGCAAGAAGTGCTACAGAAGTACAATAGGGGTGGAAAGGTTCACAAAACAGTTCTGGGTTTGTGGGTTCAGTACATTTGGTGCGCTTCTTTTTTGGTACAGTGTCTGATTAACTTTAGTGAAAGGTGATTTTGTACATGTCACAGTTCTTTAACTTATCTGTTCACTGCTGTAGCACATATGAAGGAAATTTTCTGTTTCAGGAAAAAAATTCTCCCATCGTAAAGAGAATACATATTTTGAGATATCTCTTAGTTTTAGTACTTATAGACAAAACTTTCTGGAGAGTGAGATGGTATTTCTGGATTTCTAAGACAGCAAAGAAGGCTACTGGTAGTTGGTTTAGTAAGGCTACTACCAGCATTGATCACTGGCCATGATTCAGCTTGAACGTAATGGATTCCCATGTGGGTTCCAAACCAAGTGGTTTGTTGAAATGTACCGTTCCACCCCTACAGGAAGACCTCTCTATCAACAAGGTTTATAGATTATTCAGGTCAAGACAATGATGATGACAAAACTAACAAGTTTCCTTGACGTTCATTTGGAAATGGGTGGCTGAGCAGTGGGACAAGACTACTCTCAAAATTATGGCTCACCCTGAAAATATGCTACATTCATGTCATATGGGGACGATGATAAATATGAGCCCCCTACTAGAAAATACCATTCACTTTAGCTTTCAGGTGGCAAAAACTACTTGGGAACTTGGGATTTGGCAATTGGACGTCACAACAAGAAAATACCTGCTGTCAGGAGTATGATATGATATATTCATTTCAAATATAGAAAACAAAATTCATTATTTCAGTCATTTTGTGATCACAACTCTTAAAATGCCATCCAACTACTTGGCTTGTGGTTGACATTGGTTTGGTTTGGTTTGCTGTAAAACATGAACTCAAATGAATCACTCACTTAGTGCATGTGCGTTCAGTGTGAAAAAGTTGGTCAGGAGCAACTAAAGTCTACAGAAAACTCTTGACGGCTTGAACACTTACAAATTGTTGCTTAGAACTGTCAAGTCATTCCCACAATTATTCCCATAGGACATGAACACAGCAATAGACACCACTCTGGTCACAGGAAGTGATGTCAGACGTCACTGGGGGTCATAGGACTCAATCTGGTAATTTATAGACCTTGATAATTGAGGAGGAGGAAGAACTCACTAAACCAGCTTTGTTATTGGGTGAGGTGCCCCTTCACTGACAACTGAGCCTGGTGAATTCTGCTCCCTCCTTTCTGAGCTACAACAGGAAGTACGATCTCTGTGTGAGACAGGAAGTGATGTCAGACATCAGCGGTCACATTGGGGCGGGGTCCTTTTAGTGGTCATCTAGAGATCATGGAGGACCTCCAGCACAGTGGCCAGAGACCAGGCCTGGGTTTCACAGCTGAAGGAGCAGTACTGGCCATTCTCATTGGTCAGCTCTGGCAGACCCTTCCAAGGAGACCTGAGAGAGGGGGGGTTTGTTGTGACAAAACAAATCTGTACATGACATGTTGCCCCACACCAATGATGCAGACCACCTTTGGGCCAATCAGTAACAAGTTATACAATGTGAGAAAGGTCAAATCAAATTAATTTTGAAGGGCCAAAACATGTTTTCCAGAAACTGAAAGTGGTGGAAAAACTAATATGGCGTACATCTGTAGTCAAATTGCAGAGCAAGGATAGCTGGGTACGTGAACCAAATGTCCTGACATTCCAACTTGCAGTGTGTGAGACATGATGGGTCCCTAAAAGTTAGTGTTATTGTAGCCCCTCCCTTTGGACAAATCAGTGTAATTTTGAAGGTACCAGTAATGCCTGATTAGTGGTGTCTGAGACAGCATGAATGGACCTACCTCTCCAGGTGGGTGTAGTGTTGTGACAGAACATTTTTGACCAGGGTGACGGTTTTGGTGTAGGTTTCCTCACCCAGCTTCTTGGCAAAGTAGAGCTTAGCACGTAGGAAGTAGCCTACGGGCCACAGCCACTCCTATACACACACAATTACAGAAGCTGTTCTTAGTCACAGTAATGCTCAGGAAAAAAGTAAGAAACACAAAACTAAAACTCTGCTAACACTTTTTTCATCATCCTTGCAGTAGGACATTACAAGGGCACAGATCTCTTCTGATTGTCTGATTGGTTGGGAGTCAGCAAGGCTTATGGGTATTGTAAAGGTTGTCATGGAAACATCAGGATCAGATAGTGATAAAGTGTATTTCTCAATAAGGAGGAACATTCATAATCAATGACAATTACAATCAAACAATGAAACATTTTCAAACCCAGTAGAAGACTCTCAGTCTACCTACCGTTTGGCTGTTATCACCAATAGATTTACATTGGTTGGTTGGTTAATATTGGATTATTTACTCCAGTACCACGGCGCCCATGCAACATTCCGGCTCTATAGCCAGGACTGATTTATTTAGCTGCAGTACCACTCCAGACCAGAGGAGGGGCTGTCCAACTCACCGGTCCCTGGTGGTAGTTGAAGCCTCTGGCCAAGTTGTAGTTGTCGTTGTCAAGTGCGTTGTCATAGACGCCACAGAACACCATGTCACTACGGCAGCAAAAGTATAATTTTACCATTGGAATTAAAGATAAAATAAAGAGAATATATGTAAGGGATAAAGTACAGCGAACTGGCCGTTATCACAAAATAATATTAATAATAATAATAATAATAATAATAATAATTACTCAGGGTCGAGTGTCTTCATTCCTAGAGGTCCCAGCAGTTTTTTCTCTGCAACCTCCAGAGCCGTCCATGCTCTCTCCACTGTAAACAGCTCTGGAGCCTGTCAAAAACAGATCTGGTCAGCCAGCCAATTACAACACAAAGATCTAGTCAGTCAGCCAATAAAATGACAGATTTATCAATTTAATCAACTGCCAGATAGAATCCTCACACTGAGATCAGATTACTCCAATTAAGCCAATTAAAGTTAGAGATGTAGTCGTTCAACCAATTTCTGCACAGACACCTAGCACGTTCACATAAAAGGGGAGGACAGATCCAGAGCAGCGGATTCAACATAAAATGAAACGATTGCTATCCAGGGGGAAATTAGGTCATTGCATAGCAAAAGTAGCCTAATAGGATTCAGCAGGGAAAAGGAAATAAGTAATATAAGCACAACTAGAATATCAAAATAAGCAATAAAATAGAGAAATATGGCTTACAACCATTTATGTTCTACTCTCTAGAAGAACAAACTATTATATTGGATAAATGTAAGCAATACAAAAACATTCTAATAGGTGTATCGAATCACACTTTTCATATTGTGTCGTCACATTAAGACTGTGAAAAGATTCGCCCAGGACTGTGCTGATGGGAATATATGCATCTATCGCAACAAGCACTCCCTGGGATCCTATGAGAGAATTCCAGTGCACTAAGTATGCAACAGTGAATTTCATTCATTATTGATAACCATAGACAACTAGTATAAGCTACCCGCTATTTGATAGAAGTCCTTTTGTATAGCTAGAGTAGGCAAATGGCCTGGAAACGCTACAAACATTTATTATGTCTATGGTATAATAAATCACCATAGAGAGCAGAGTAAACACCCTCTCCCTACAAGAGCCCTTCTTATTATCTGGTCATTCAATAGAATCACCCAGTTCTTTTTATTACTTGTCTCATTCATTTAAATGCAATGCTTTTGTTCATATCTGGTTATTGAAAAAGTACAACATACTCTAGGAAAGGTGATGCAATTTTTCCAGAAAGCTGATTGGTGAGGAGGCTTTTCTATGTTTTGATCCGATATCTTGAACCTGGTCATCATAACCTGGTCCGGAGCAGGCTAGCTGTGCAGCCTCAATTACCATGGTGATCCCCCCTGCTATAAAGTGAGCCACCTTCGTGAGACCGAAAATCCAGGGTTAAGCCCACAGTTAGCTCAATAACCCACTAGTCTCTCTTCGTGAGACAAATTCACACTATATTTTTTCACATTTAATTTTTTTTCTGTTTTAAAAAAAAAATACATTTTCATTTTCATTTTCTTTGTCTCTGTATGTTCTACTGGTTCCATTTTACACAGCCTGCATAAATGCTATCATTCATATATTTTCATTCATATGTTTTTGCTTAATATGTTCTGGTAGCAATATTGTCTGTTGCATTATGTTTTGTAGCAGGTTTGACACTTTTAAAAGGGAGGTGGAGTGCCAGTCAGAGTCACGTCTGACAAATAATAATTATAAAATAGAAAGAAAACAGCTCAGGCAAACCATACAAAACAACAGGCAAGCAGCAATGAAATATACGTCATCCAAAAAACAGCACTGCAAAAACAAAATAGACCACAACTCAATTCAGTTTCAATAACTGTATTAAAGCAAGCAAACAAGCAATAAATTGTGTGTACGTGTGCCACAGTCCCAAGAGTTCAATCCAGTCCAGTTCTCAACACAAAAAGAAAGACAAAGACAAACTCTGCTCCAGGTTTTACCATGGATCCCCACAAAACAAATCAAAACGGGGAATCAAGTGGAAATAACAGCGTCCGTGATTGCAGTTCAGTGGAAATTACTATTTACAATATATACACCAGGTACTCACGGTACCATAGATCAGTCAGTAAGTCAGTGAGGTTCAGGTTGGCAGCGTCAGCCTTAGCTCCGCCAAGACTCCTGGAGAGCTCCGACTGGTATGTTGTACATCCACCGGATTATTCCTCCTCCTGACACTGGCTCCAGAGACAACGCTTATGGCTTCAATAACGCAGACTTTACGACACAATCGGATGCTGAGGGTAAAGCTGGCGATCTCTCCTACACTGACCCAACATAACACTGGCGGCTATGGGACATACTAATGCATTTCCTGGAGGTTGGTTTCGCACTGCGCGCGTTTTTTCGGGGGTTGTGATTGGATTGTTTGAAGATTGTGGGTGTTAATGGTGAGAAACAGGAATGAACTCTTGACAGGTGGGTGGGGATGTAATTCTGACGGCTGGGTGCTACAAGACCTGTGAACACCATGTCTCCTGTGGCAATTTACAATTGACTAGAGACAACCAAAAGGCCTGTATTCTATTGTAAAAGAGGCCTCCAGACGGCCTTTAGTGTATTGTATCTTGCCTCGGCCAACTATATAATTTCCAACAAATCAAATCAAATCAAATCACATTTATTTGTATAGCCCTTAATCACTGTTACATTCTCTAAGTGCCCTAAGTTCTCTAAGTGCTTCACAGTGCCCAACATGTGAAACAATACATGGTTAGTACACGACATCCCCCAACCTTAGACCCTCACAGAGGACAAGGAAAAACTCCCAAAAAACCTTTTAGGAAAATGGAAGAAACCTTGGGAGGGGCTACTCAGAGAGGGATCCCCCTACCAGGACGGTTGGGCATGCAATAGATGCCGAGTTTGGGCAAGCAGCATATACAGAGTTCATGAAAGTTTATTATGGTGGACATCCAGATCTGATGTGGGGCATCACAGCAAACGGCAGCTCAGTCAGTGTCATCATAGGACTAGGGGACCACGCAGGCACTAACACTGCCCAGATAGGAGAACGCAAACGTCCGCTCAGTCAGCATCGTCCTAGGAGGGGGGACCACGCAGATGCCAACTCTGCCGAGCTGCAGCCTGGAACAGATAGGAGACACACCCACACACACCCTTAGATGCACTCTCACTCACACAGACGGACATGACCAGCGTCAGTGGACAGGAGCAGCTAGACCAGGAGAACA
>CABFOQ010000204.1:39078-55413 GCA_900660455.1 Gephyroberyx darwinii | reverse complement strand
GCTTCCGTGTTTCTGTCATTTCAGCTGCCTAAACCGCACCAGTCTGACGGCTAAATCAAGTGCTATCTTTAAAAAAACGAATTATTGCAAGTAACCTATTGCTCATCCGTCGCCCCCCGGCCATCTCGTCGGATCCCGATGATGTCCTCGAGAGCAGCCCTGCAATCCAAGAGTCCCAGCACAACCGCAACCCCTGCCCAGCCCCATCCCGCCGAAGCACCCGTCTCACCGGCATCCAGACCGAGTTTGGTCTCTCTCCTACGGCCCAGTTCATCGCCGGTCTGCACAAGGCACCCCCCCGGAGCCAGATTTGCATCACTCCTTAGTCTGCAACCTCAGCCTAAATTACAGCAAACACTCAAAGGCCACTCTCACGTATTGGTCCATCCAACGCCGATGATGGGAGTCCAATTGACAATTGGACTCCCATCATCCCTTGCCAGATTTAGCTCGCCCAGTCTGGCAGCTGGCACACCGGCTCGCCGCAGCCTGCTAGAACACTCAGTCAGGTCTCAACGCACCCCTCTCACTTTCATTCTCCTCCACCCCGCTCCTCACCATACTCTCCATCGTTTTGGGGGGTTCTCCTGTCACCTGCCTGCCCCAGGGAGCTTCACCCTAGCACTGGATACCTCTTGGAGTCTACCCCAAACCTATGCACATGCACATTCTCTCATGTTGTTAATAAATTATTTTTATCGTAATCCTAGCCTCTTGTGATTGAACCTTTTGTATTTCTACTGAATGGACCTCAGGTAGCATTCCAAATTCACTTCCATGTAAACCCAATTAACCCTGGTGTGGATTTGGTCCAGTAAAGAAGTTTCTGGATGTTGCACGCCCAATAATAGTGAATAAAATTGGGTAAGGCCATGCCCCCCCATCACGCTAGACCTTTGAAGGGAAGTCAGTCGAATACGATGTGATTTATTTCCCCACAGAATGGAAGTGATAGTCCTATCACGCATGGAAAAAAAAGCTTTTATTCATGAAGACAGGGATATTTTGAAAAAGATTAAAAAGAAAATATGGGTAGGACATTCAGTGGCTGCTCTGGGACAAAAAACCCTTTTGAATACTCAATTTTATGAGTCATTTTTATAATTTTATTTTATAAATAATGTGAATCTCTTGTTAAAAAAAAGAAAAAAAAAAAGAAAAAAAAGTCCCCTGTGGTCATGTCTTTCAATGAAAAATGAAACAAATATGAATAGCAAGAAATAACACACCACACAACTCACTCACTCCCTCTCAAAAGGACACCCACTTCTAATATTGGTGATCTGGGCTGAGTCTGGGCTGGCATTGAAGACCAATCATGTGATTCTTCCTTGCCTCAGTGGGCTTTTGTTGCACATGATTGGACATCCTTTTGGAAAAGTGTGTTCAAAAAGGGGCATTAGCTCAGACAGACAACAAAAACAGATTGTGGTTTTATTTGTTTTTCCATTTTATACCCAACTATTCTTTACCTTTGTGTTGAATAATATGAGCTCTTTGCAAATCTTTCAGCATGAGAGAATGAATCGCTTGTCAAAACTATAAACAATTTGTCCTCCTTGGAAGAAACCACTCGCCCTTGTTTTATTCATACTCTTCAGTCTCCACTAAGAGCAGCAGACTCTCTCTCTCTCATTTTGTCATTTTCTCTATCAGGTTTTTGTCTTGCTTTCTCCAGCTTCCAGCTTCCATTCCATGATGGAAGTAGGTTTCACATACTGTAACTCTTTTGATATTTCCCAACAGAGCGTTCCAGCTGTGGATTCTGCTTGACTGATAGAAAGAAAGAGAGATAGAGAGAGAATAACATTGTATGATGAGGACGCTCTTTTTTGCAACATAAAAAAATAACATGACAGACTGGGGTTAGTATGATGTAATATGGTTAATTACAACAAGAATCTAACAGTTAGGGTAAAATGGATGCATAGCTATTCAATTGTTTTCACTAGTAAAACAAAACCTCAGCTCTGTGCACTTCTTATCTCTTGTTACCAACTATTCCCTGCTGGTTACTATTCCCTGTAACCAGCAGTTGCAGGTAGTAAACTAGAAGATATATTACTTTTCGTACTGTGCCCACTCACCATAACTCCTTTTGGGGTAAACTCAGTGGACACTACTGGGGCATTGACTGGAAAACAAACACTAGAGAGGGATATATTTTTTTTATTCATATCTCATGCCAAGTAACCATTTAACTTAATATTTTTAGGGGGACTTTTTAAGGGGAAATTTCAATATTTTGAGCAGTAGCACTCTATTTGTTTCAGTGCTTACAACAATTGTGAGACCCTTTCACATACATAAGTAACAGCAATGCTCTCATGAGTGGGATGGCACTCCTCCACACCACTCCAAACAGTACATGGACCCAAAACAAATAACATATGATATTACAGTATCTAAATGTTTTAGCTTTAACCTGGACTATATGCTGCAATGGAAGCATATTGTGTATAGATTTGTGTGTGTGTGTGTGTGAATGTATGTGTGTGTGACTGTACGTCATAAATGGATGTAACCTCAAGCTGATGTGGTTGGGGAGGGCATGAAAGGGTGAAACAGCTATGGATAAAAAGCAATGCATGACACATTCCCTGCGCACACACCAATAACCAACACATTCAAGTATAGTGTATTCAGTCTTAGCAGCTCAGGAGGGGTGCTGACATGTGAGACATTGAATGCTTTGCAGTAACTGAATTATGTCCCAGAGCACCAGTACACACACAGAAAAGTTTGATACAGGAGGGTGTAACATGTATCATGACTCTCAGACCAGGGGCAATGGATCCTGAAATCAGGGACAATGGTTTCATTTCAAACTATTGCAGCTGTCCCCCACGCTGTTTGTGTGCCTCAGTGACCCTGGGAGCAATGTTGTGCTCCTGATAGAGACTGATATTGATCAGATATTTCCCTGCCAAAACTATTTTCAGAAGTGTAACTCGTGATTTGCAAGGGCGTAAAACAATTTGAGCAAGAAAATCTGATTTGTATTCACAAAACTTTTACAATGCTTTTACGCTTTTACAAACGTCAATTTTGTGCATGCCGACTTTTGGCATTGTCTCAGGGCTCAAAGCCTGCTAAAACGCATGGACCAGGATTTGCAACCAAAGGAGAGGCGGGGGCTAGGACAGAGAGCTATCTGATTGGTGCAGGGAGACTGATCACTATGCTCTGCAATGATTGGATACAGAACGTGTCACTCTGACTGGCACTGCTCCATAGAGTGGTGTAGGGATGACGTATTTTTGTAGGCCAACCCGGAAGTTAGCATTGCCCTGGTTCCCTCAACAAAAAGCCATTGGGATTTTTGCATTGGATTTTGGATTATTGCAGAAAATAAGCTCTACTTATTTATACTTACATGTTCTGTTCAGCAAGATAATCTTCACAAATGAACACCACTTTTATGATTTTTTAAGTGTAAATGCAATCGCCAAAAGTAAAAAGCTAACTATAGGCTATAAACAAACTACACCACGGTTGCATGACTTCAATGTCACCACCACTAAAAATACTATAAATTGATAAATCTACAAGTTGGAAAGTTTGAGTTAGAATAGTTTGGAAGAGCGCGAGTATAAACACAACTAGAGGCTGTAAAGGCGGACTAGTGAGTAGATGAGTTACCGTGTTCGGCGTGATGTGTTTAATGTCCACAACAACTTCTGTAGTCTCATTTAGCCACTTGTTAGCAACCGCCTATTTTAAGCCACGTAAAAGATTCAAAATTCACGAGTGGGGTATTTACTGACGTATTTTATCTCGTAGAACAAAACATGAAAACCTCTTAAGCTTGTGTTAACCACAGACCTTATTTCAGGCATCTAACCAAAAACACATTCAAAAAACCCATAGACTTCGAGCCGAGGGAACCGGAAGTGCAAGAATGCTAACTCATTTCCTGGTTTTAGGACTCATTCCTGCACTACTATGTCTTCATGTGGAAAACACTCAGCAGTGTAATCTTTGTTCAGTGTCCACTTCCAGATTGCTGGGGCAGGTGGAGTCATTTCCAAGCACAGCGTTCCACAATATGTGTCTACACAGGTCCTCTTTGTTTTACCAATATATTGTAACCCACGCAGACATGCGAGGAGATATACAAGCACTGCAGAGAGACATTGTTTGACGTCATAAGTACGTGAAGTGGCATGGCTAGAGAAGACGGGTTAGCGCTCTTTGAATTCTCACACGCTGCAGCGTCGTGAGATGAAAAGAAGCCTGTCACTCCATCTCAGTGCAGGAACAGGGGGAATGTGAAGGCGTATGCAAGACCATCTCTTACATTTCTTGCTCTGTAGTGGGAAAAGAGAGGAGGATCAGAGAGCAGTTTTTTTTTTTTTTTTTTTTTACAAATGGGGTCAGCCAAAATAACATCCCAGTGTTTTGTGATAATACTGTTAAAGTTCTCCCTAAGAGGAGAATAGTTGACATCACACATACAGGAGTGATTGTTCATGGATTCTTTTCTTACGCCGAGCTGCGTCAAGCAAATCGGCACAATAAGCCCTCTCCTGAAAGCTCACATACTTTTTCCCAGGCCTCCACTTCAAAATATGAAATCGATAGAAAGGAAGACCTTTCTTCAAGACTGGAGATGGCATGGAGAATGCTGTTCTTATCAGTGGGTTTAATATAAAGGGTAGTAGTGATCCGGGAAACCATATGGGTACTATGCTCAATATTAAATTTGATGGTGGATGTGATGGTCAAATATGTTAAGTTAATGTGTAAGTTACCAACTAATTATTGTGCAGCTAAGTGCTTTTTGACAGTGACTATTGGAGAGCTTTTAAAGAGGGTCGTGCAGAACTGTTACCTGTCATATTTATCATCTACAGAGTTAGAAAAGGTCATCCATGCTTTTATCTCATCTCATTGAGACCAGGGCCTGCTGCAGCTCCCTCTATTATTGCATCAGTCAAATGCCAGTCTCGCGTCTCCCGCTGGTTCAGAAGGCGGCAGCTTGAATTGTAACTGGTGCCAAACCAAGAGATCATATCGAGGCCTTGGAGCCAGAGGGGCTTTACAGGAGAGCCAAAACAACAAGCGGACCTAACTTTGATCAACAGCGTTATCTTCTGATAATGATAATGTCACCACATAAATACAGACACAGCTCCAGTGAGTGAGTGATTACTCCGGTATAGCTGCTCTCTCTTGCAGTGAGAAAGTGGTTATACCGTGACCTATACTGTATATGTGAACTGTGTGGGTACCTGTGCAACGGGAGTAAATATTGTGTCCGCCCACGTGCCAAGATTCATGAGTGCGTCCATTCCAAGGACAGTACCCGACATTGTTACAATCTCCTTTCTCCTTAAGAGCTTACTTGATGAACAGCCCTCGATATATATCAGCAATTTTAACGTCTACATTGGTTACTGGTTGGATTTAGAATTGATTTTAAGATTTTACTGATCACGTTTAAAGCGCGGCTAGCTCTGGTTCCTAGATATATTGCAGCTGTTTTGGTTCCCTATGAGCCTGAGATCCTCTGGCAGGGGCCCGACTATCCCTCAACACTCACGACTAAATGTGGACTGACAAATGGAGATGGGAAATTGTTTCCGCTTTGGGCAGACAGGCCAGACATTACTAGCATTAATTATGAAAGGAACCAGTAAATGCTTACCACAATATTTTTCAAGCAATGAAACATTGAATCCTTGGACTCTGATGTACTACCAGAATGGAAACGTCATGATGATGCACTGCAACAGTTATTTTGCCACATTTCCCTACTCTCTATATTCCAGTACATTTATTGTGGTTAGCTGCTGTTTTGTGCTCTAGCAGCTGGTGATGAGGAATATTAATGAGAGCTGCACCAGGAGGAGGATCCCCAGAGACCCTTGCATCTGGAATGAGAGAGCAGAGCATGCTATGCATAAAAAGAAACACAAATGAAAAAGTAAAGCTTTTGTATAGTCATAAAAAATGCACACTTTATTGACATTACATTATGATTGTCAAACTTTTTCAGCCAAGGCGTCCTTTTATAATGGAAACAGGAGTAGAAATTCCAGAGGGAGATTTGAACCACTAAAGGGATCGACAAGCTGTAATGTTGTACAAAAATAGGTAATACATTACATTTATGTCTTTACCTATAGCACAACTATATACATTTTTAGCTAACAAGCAATTTTAGGGCGTTGTTCCTCTCATAAATTCTCTAATGTCCCTTTTATACAGGAATGAAAAGCTGACGCTGCATTTTCTATTTTTACAGAGCAATTTGCAAACACAGCATTAAGCTAACTTTGCTATACAGTACATTCAACGAATACGCTTAATGCTTGGTTTGTTTCTAAGCAAGAAAAGCTAAAAATAAAGTAAGAATCAATCTCATGTTCTTTAGATCACAACATGATTGTTTCAATCCCTTTGCCACCACATGCCACATGCCATTTAATTACATTCTTAATAAATTTGTTACAAGCTAAAAGGAAATATGTATCATCATATATCATAATGTATTCCTTAGCAGCAATGCCTTTTATTCTATGCACAAATAGTATGGACCAAATGGGAGGATTCATTGGTGACTTCACCTCGGCCTCGCACGTAGAAGAGCTCTTTACACCAGTGTAATGTAGGTGTCAAAAAGATCAGCACTGCTAGTCCGGTCCACCTTGTGTGATCTGTCAAGCAGTTCAGAACATAAAGACTGGTTGGGAATCAAAGGTCAGTTACTTCAAAATGACATGTTAGTACTTAACAGTGCTTATGCTCCAGAACAGTTTTCTAGGATTGAAATTGACCTGGCTTCAAGGTACAAACAGCCAAACGGTTCAGTCAAACGTGACTATCTTGGCTTGCATTTGTGTGTAGATTTCATTAGACCAGCTTGTTGTTTGTGATATAAAATCAATATATTCATTGTTGACTAGAATATGCACACACTTGAGGTTATGCATGCATGCAAAATGAAATGAAGTGAAGTGAATGCAGCATATTGCAGAAAGATCCCATCAACAATAACATGAAGAGACAACAGCTGGGCAACCTGTCTTGACAGGTCTCACCTGTCTTGGAGAAGTGAGAACTCCTGCAGCCTTACCTGTATTCACTGGCCAGATGCTATTGCACACTTCTGTTTGAGTGGAGGCTTAAAAATCTTAGGCACTAAGATTGTAATTACAGCTCATACTTGATATTCAGCTTCAGATTTGCCTAATTAATGGTTATTTCACAGATTTAAACCCTCAAGATGTTTTTAGACATTGACGAAGCAGCACATTAATATCTTCCAATTAAGTCACTTCTCTAATCTGAGCTGGGTAATCAATTATCAGTCCAGTATGAGTGTTCACAAAGCAGTGTTGGGGTATATACCAATTTAAGTCATTTGATACTGTGGTGACACTTCTTCAGATGCTGAACTATTTTAGCCACACTTTTCTGTAATTCCTGAAATGACCAGCAACTACATTACACCTTTCACCACACTGGCTCACGGCATTCTCTCCAGACAGCATTTCAGTATAAAGCTTTGATCAGACTTTCAGCAGCACAACTCACAGTGATCTCTTATTCACTCTCAGATGTTGTAGTAAACAGTGGGTTTTGGTAGTGCTCTATCGACTCCTCCGGCTCTCTCAGATCACGGGTTGTTGAAGGCAAACAGGATTTCACAGTGGGACTCCATTTTTACCATATTCAGAGGAAAACCTATTTGGATCTGTATTTCTAGAACAGTTCATTTTCTGCATCATCACCTGTGAGCTTGTGCTGCCATGTGGGTGGGAGGATCAGTGCCGGAGGAACAAAGCAGTGTATCCAATATTACCAGTGAACCAAGACTGCCCTCTTCAGTCTGTAGCAGGGAGACACTGCTAAAGAAAACTGATATGCATTGTGTCGCTATTTTAATGTCATTTGGGTTGGCAAACTCTTTTAACTGTGTTTGGTGTTAGACTCAGGCTTTTAAAGAAATACCAACTTTTATAATGCAAAGAAATGTAATATTTAACAGTTGAGTACCAATGAAATGTAATTGCAACACATCCCATCGCCCCCACTGCAGCTCATTTTGCCTACGCTCCCTTGCATCAGATGAAGTTTCAGCCAATTATACTCAACACTCAAGCTCTGGTTTATTGCATGTATTTATTGTCCAAGTACCTTTAAATGGTAACTACACTAGTTAGTGAACAGAAACAGGTCCAGGGTACTGAATGTGCTAACTGGACTGCTGGTTGATGACACTTAAAATAGTACATATTTACATAGTAAAAGGCGTAATTGTGACAAACATTTAAAAAGAAATACTTTTGCAAAAAAGTCTAAATAAAAATATAAAGCTAGTCCCTGGTAATCTGGTTAAAAATCACATTGCAGACATCATTAGGATTGCATAAAGGCACTCATATGTTTATTATATACATTTCATTGATCTTAAATAAGGGGAAGTTCACTTTTGGGACTTTCACAGTAAGAATAATGTCAGTTTTGATACCATCATTGCGCAAGAAACAAGGAACATGAAAATGAAGATCAAACACGGTTGAAGATCATGGAGTCAAAATCTCATCATAAAACAGGAGCAGTGGAGGGTAAAGCACTAGAACACTAGATGTGTTAAAATTATACAGATTAAAAAATAGGCATCTAAATAAATATAAAAAGAGAACATCAAAAAACAGCGTCTCCAAAAAGGAGACATTCCTTACATTGGGTTTCTATGCAACACAACACCCAACGATACAGCACTCTGAATTAAAGGCCCACTCCTCTTAATGCCTATTTGTCCATCATAGTAACAAAGACAATTACTACCACATTCCTCATTGTGGACTCCAGCACAATGGACGAGGTGCGCAAAGATAGCGTTCCTGGCCCTTTCCACTGTATAACATGCACCAGGGGTGGAATGGTACGTGTCAAAACTCAACTGATTTGGTACACCACCCTTCAAAATCTATAGACCAATAGCTGAGCTAGTGTGTTAATTCAGGAATGCCATCTGAAACTCCAGAAAGCTCTGGGAATAGGTGCAAATGAATAAACACTTTAATTGCTGGCTAGTTGTGTCACAATTATTCTTTTTGAGTCCTGCATTCTGTCTGAAGTGACAGATAAAACTCCATTCAGGTGCTGGTAATAGCAGTATCTATTTGAAAAGTGAAAATGAAAAACTTATATTAATATCGTTAATATCTCTTACTCTGCTAATACAGAAAGCAGCTAAATTTAGATGGGCTGTGGCCTTTTTTCAGCCTTGCAACACCGAAAATTAACTGTACTGTGAGCTTTGTGAACCATTCCACCCCTGCAATGTTTCAGATGGTTTCCGAACTGATGTTGATAGTAAGATGCTTCTGCACAGCGTCAGGAGGCTGCCATGTTACGCGCATTGTCCACTGTGTAATACATTGTATCATTCTGTGCAAGAGTTTCAACTTTGATTTGGACAATCAAGAGTACCCAAGTGACATGGTAAATTAAGAGATAAGGAGACAAAATGACATGTTAACTACCTTCTACTACTGTGTTCTCTTTGGTGTAATGTGACCTATCAAAAAGGTAGATCATTTTGCACTAAACAATTCATTCCTGCCAGGCACCAAATTTAGCTATGTTAAGCTATGGAAGGCTACAAATCAGAAATCAGTCCTTAGGGCTGCCCTTTAGTGAGCTTGTCAATGTTGTGATGTTAAGGAGTCATTTTGCATGATTGCATTTATAGATATGTTGATAAAATTGACCTTTGACTATGAAGTAGTCATGCTGACGTGCTGGTCAAATGCAGGAAAAACAAATCATTGTTGGATGGATCTGTGTCAAGCACAATCTCTTTAGCTGGGGGCAGTCCTATGAAAACACTAGATGTAAACATGGTTGTGACACTTCAGTGTCTGGTAGCCACTACAGCTCCCAAGGGATCAATTATCATTCTGGATACACAACTGTAGAAGTACTCAAATGATGCCGACCCATTCTCTACACTGACCGTCAATGTAGAACACTTTTCTTTGCCCTTGAATGCTCGCTGTAGCACAAGCGCGTCCATATATGATATTCACTGGCCTTCTCATTCAGGTGCTCTGTGAGATGAACCTTCAGGAATATGTTCAAGGGGCTTCTCCTCACAGCAAGAATGACCTTCAGTATTCAAGTCTACAGCTGGAAAATTGCTCGTTCTTGCGCATACTGGTATATGAACACTGAACTCGGAGAATAATTCTGAATACAGTACTTGACTTTTAATACTGAACCTGAACCAGTGTCATCATCAGTGTCAAACTGGAAGTAAAATAAAAATAAAAATAAAAATAAAAAAAATACACAGACATGATCAGTTAAGGGCATCCTCAAGAAGTCAGAAGAAAATGTTTTTCACACCGACTATGTTAACATGCATCTGAAATGCATCAGCCGGGCTAGAGCCCAGTTGGCCTCAATTTCGACGTGGTTAAAATAATGTAGGTTTTGTCTGAACAAGCACTTCAACAGGAGACTATTTATGCCATTAGGCCTGTTAATACCTGATTGTATCACTTCAATCCAAAGCGCTGTTGGGTGCAGTCTCCAAAAGTGTTTTCAACATTTTGATTACGAAAACATTTCGTGAAAATGAAAAAAAAAAAAACTGCCTTGCATAGATATTCAGCTTGCAATTTCCATTCATCATTTTGATAGCATTATTGCATCTATTATGACTAAAGTTGAGAAAAAAATCTTTATGAACTATTAAATTCCTTATTAGAAATAAAACAACAGAAAGTGCGTGCCCAAGTACAGTTGGACAACGTGCTTGTGTAAACCATCAGAACATGATTTTCTCAGCCATATACAATCAATCCAAGGCAATTTTCTTCAGACTTCAACCGGGTTGGGTAGAGATAATGCAGTGGAAGACTCAAATTGCAGCCTTCATGAAAACATAGCCAGTGATGTATAATACAGTGAAAGTGAAAGTCTGACTGAATGCCACCTAACTGAGTACTGGTAAGCTGAGTGTTAAAAGCACTTGGTAGAGCATGGACAGTACAGTTACAGGGCTGTTACAACTTATGGAAAAAAAAAAAAAATCAGCCCTGTCAAACATCTTGATCGTGTTGAACAGGCTTTAACAGGACTGAAAATTACAGCTTTTTTTTTTAAATACTTAAATAGATATAAAATTTTGTTATTTTTTAAACAGACAAACTGTACACATCTGGTACCAATACATAGAAAATGTACAAGTGTAGTTACTTTAGAAAGGATACCTTCTGATACGTCATATCAAAAATATGCAGCTTTAGTAGCAGTTTCGTAGTTCGTATTTATCTAGTCAAACTTTACAATGCTACATTACACTCCAGACGAAGAAGTGAAGGAGGTCTCTTCTTTTCTTCTAGTCCAATGTCACTCAGCACATTTAAAGGACTACAGAGCCTCAGAAGTCACAAGTTGACCACATGCCCGTCCTCATCTCCTTGCTTTTCCGAACTAGTTTCACTTCTAGTGTATCACATTCTTTCCCACCACTCCAGTTTACACTCTTAGCACTTCCTCTTTGCCATCCAACAGCTCCTCGGTCCATCAAACCCTTTTTTCAACTTCTTTCGACCTCCTCTTCGACCTCGAATTCAATCGATTTTCTCAACTTTCCCAATAATCTTCTCCTCAAAGATGGGCAAGATAGCGTCATCTTCACGTACCTCTTCAAACACCACCCCACAGTCAAACTCGTCACTGACCTTCTTGAAATAATACCTAAAAAAAAAAAAAAAAGTGAGTTGTTTTAAAGTTGAAGCTGGATGTGTCCTGTTACTTTTCTGACAATGTAATAGAACGATTTGGGGCTGATTTAATAAAAAACAAGTGAAACTTTGTTATCCCCCACCAATAATGCAGACACCCCTTGGGCCAATCAGTAACAAGATGCATCATCTCTACACATTTCGTCAAAATCAGACCAGTGGTGTAGCCGTTATGGCCATTAATGACCATTAGACCATCAGTTATAGTGCCCCCATCAGGCCAATCAGTGTCACTTTTTAAACGGCAGAACAGTGCTTTGCAGAACAAGTTTTGTCAAAATCAGACCAGTGGTGTCTGAGATATCACCTAAGATATCATATCAGATATCAGATATCATATCATCATTTTCAAGTCATTCAAGTTGAAAGCTCACAGTATTCGGGAGAAGTTATTATTTTTTTTAGCTATATCTAGATAACCTAATTCTTTTTAAGCTAACCAACAATTAAATTTTAGCTGGCTTGCACCAACTACAATCTATTCCCATGTAGAAATATCTACTCTCAAGTCAAAACCATGACCTAATATAGGCAGGCTGTATATTTTTTTTCCTTTAGGCAATCAATTAGCTTATTAGCTCATCACATAATTATTGTTATGAGTTAATTAACTGTAGGTATAATCATTGTCTTCAGAGGAGGTGGACCAAGTTTTATCGAGTTAAAAATTTGACAGTCTACAAATTCCCATAGTATAGTCCATTGAAAATACCTTAACGCTGAAAATTGATGCTGGGTGTATGAAGTTAACAATGCAAATATAAAATCTTTTTAAATGTCAACCCATAGGCCTTTTAGGTAATACTGCCCTGCAGCAGCCTAACAGAGCCTAATAAATATCACTTTCAAAAGCATATATATCACTTGATGTATTTATACTATTTTAAGATGCTTTTAAGAATATGCTTACATTAATTGCATACTCTAAGTCGGTAATGTGAAGAAAGCCTGAAGTGTATTGGTGCTTACAAGGGGAAAAAATCTTTTTTGGTATAATTTGGAGTCTCAAAGCAAGATATGCTACGGATAATATGTTCTTAATACAAGTAAACTAAGCAGTAGTCAGGCTACACTGGAATTAGCCCAGAGAATATGCAGGTAGCCTATGCTAAGTTTTCAAAGATCCTGTCACTCACCTGTAACTCCCTTTCTTTGTCAGCAGCTCCTTGAACTGGCCCAGCGTGACGATCCTCCCTTTGACAGATGTCCTGTATGGTATCGGCTCTCCGCAGAAGTAGTAGGCCACCGTAATGTTTTCACAGGGCTGCTTTTTAGATGCTTTATGTCTGCCAAAAAAACAGGACAGAAAATAATCTATGACATTTGTCCATTTTGCCATCATTAACGTCTTAACACTTTTCAGAGAAAGATGAAGACATTTCCACATATGCTTCTAAAATGCCTCTAAAAACCACATTTGCCTAGTTTAGATTTTGAAAGGGCAAATGTAAACTGTGTGTTCACATGGACAATAAGTCAGACACTCATTTTGTCAGGGTTAAACACGTCCCACAACATGGTACATGGTAGGTGATTGGAAGGACAAAACTAATACCAGCATTAGGTAAGCAACAACATTTGGGAGTCAGAATGACAATCATGTCATCCCACTGCATACTAGTCAAGTTAAGTCAAATTAAAGCGATTTTGATAAATGTGCTTTACAAAAAAGCGAACAAAATAAATATACAACCAAGCGATGAAAACAAGAATGAACAAGCATATCACAGTTTTTGATGTGAGGCGTGTGTGTGTGTGCCTGTGAGATGAGCAACACTGGAAAAACACCAGGAAGTGAGTGAAGAGACTAACATCACTGGGGTTATGTTAGTATGTTCTAGTTCACACAGCGATTCAGGATGCTTGAATAAGTTGGTTATTTTTGAGTTTTGAGTTTGGGAGTAGGGCAGACAGAAAGCAGTGCTTTGCAATAATCAATTCTGAAGAAAGAAACAAAAGCATTGATCAGTTTTTCTAGGCTTATTTAGAAAGACGCCAGGATTGTGAGATTCATATTTCCAGGTAACAAGGCATGGGACAGGCCTAGTCTCAATAGGTCAGGTGTCTATGAACCCATAGCCATGGGTGGAGCACCAGTCAGCCAAGCAACAATTAAAGGCAATGAGTCTACTATAGACTCCATCACTCCCACTGGGAAAAGCCCTGAAAAAAATCATTCAACCAGTGGTGATTTGGTGTGCCAAGTTGCAAAATGACAAAAGACTGACATCATTTGTGCTAACTTGGATGACCACATAACTGCATTTCTTTTAGTCATCAGAAAGTAATTAAATTTGCAGCAATATCACTGGACCCCCTTGTAGGCAGTGGAGGTCAGCAGTCTTATCTGACTTTGAGTACTGCAGGTTTCAGATATGAATGTATCTTTTTGGAGGGCTGTAATGTTGAACTTTTATGCATTGTGTATACGCTGCTTGCCCAAACTCAGCATCTATTGCACGTCCAACCATCCTGGTAGGGGTTCCCTCTCTGAGTAGGCCCTCCTGAGGTTTCTTCCATTTTTTCCTAAAAGGTTTTTTGGGAGTTTTTCCTTGTCCTCTGTGAGGGTCCAAGGCTGGGGAATGTTGTGTACTAACCATTTATTGTTTCACATATTGGGCACTGCAAAGCCCTTTGAGGCTGTAACAGTGATTAAGAGCTATACAAATAAATGTGATTTGATTTGATTCAACAAAATGATTCAGTGTGTAGCTAGGTTGTTGAGCACAACTGAAAAAAACTACAGGCACAGCTGAGTGATGTCAACGCAAAGAGGTTATTCAGCACATTACTGTAGGCAGGATGGTACTCACAATATTCAAACTCTACACACGTTCACCATTATATCAATTCCCAGAAAGCATTTGGCAGGTGGCAATGAACAGGAAGTGGCCAAGTTCAACGTCAGCCCAAACAAGCACAACATTTTCACAATAAAATATTATGGCCAAAAAAGTTATTTTGGTCCCAGTTGTACAAAACAATGCACTTAGCAGCTGTGGATGACTATGGATGTTGTCTTAACTTTAAATTGGCAAAACATTTACACAGGTTTTCAACTTTGGTGCAAGCCGTCATGTCAATATGTATTCAACATCAAAATGTTTCTGTGCTCTCAAAAGCAGTAAAAATAAATCTAAAAGGTTATTGGTAGAATTACTGGATTGAAACATTTTGAGTATTTTATTGTTTCAGTTGCTTTTTGCTGTGGTATCATTTTAGAATCAAAACTGATGTTTTGGCTGGTATTTGTACCAAATTAAATTTTTGGTATTGTGACACAGTATTGCAAAGTATTTTAATGTCTCATTTTTGGTGAAAACAAACAATGCACAACCCATGAGTACAGTGTAATATTTCAAAACGCTACATGATCAAACTTTGCCAAATTCCAGCGACTCAGTTAGTGGTGCTTCCCACATCGAAGGTACTGAAAGGTTTTTTTTAAGGTTTTTACTAGCCAATAGTTTCAGACTGCAGTGATCCACATACATGCCAAGTATTCAGCCCTGGTCCTCACGGGTCTGATGGGCAGCTACACCCACTGGCAGTGAGTATCTGCCTTTCATCTGCCTCTAACACAGAACCCCTCCATCACTTAAGTGCCCACTTGAAGAAAATGGAAAATGAAACATAAATGAGTTTCTGACAGAACATCAAAAACTCTCCCCAGTACTTCAGCTGGTCTGCCTGCACGACCACAGAAAAAACACACATTTCCACTCTGATCTGACCTCTCTGATCCAATCTCTCTCTTCCACTGGAAATAACAGCCAAGGGATTACCACTAAATATTAAGGGAATCAGTTAAAGACAGACTCCAATCTGTCATGATCTAGCCCGATCTACTGATATGTTTTGTACCATCAAGCCGGGTCCTAGTTGCTTACAACAGGATGGGTAAAAATCCACGTCAACACCCTGCACTGGCTTAGCATTCGAGATGCAATGATGCTTACGTGGTTAAGGGAAATGTTGAGGTGAGTCTAATCGCCACACATTCAGAAACACCAAATAAAAAACAGACAAGATATCACATTAAAACAAGCACAGGGACACAGCGAGGGAGACTACAGGATGACATTAAACTACAGGATACACAACGCATGTAACTGGTGCCAGTAATCACTCATTATTGATTACGAAACACTATAATACCTCCCTTGGTAAGTCTACAATCAAACAGTGTCCATTTGCCCACACACACACACAGAGCACTTTGCAGACTGCTGGTGATGAGCATGGGAGGCGGGTTGCTGTGACCTATGGAATGGGAGCTTGGGGATACTGGGGGTGGGACTGGTAGGACACAGTGGACATACTCAGACTCGGAGAGCTCGTTGTCAGAAACGGCAGGCACCACGCTGAGCGGAGGGAACAGTGCGGGCCTGACAGCAGTGCGACCCCTCTGGATCACCTCCATCACATACCTGAGGGACCGAACAACCCCAGCAGTTAGACACAGAGCGGTCTGGGGGATCACACAGGCTACACACACACACACACACCCACACACACACACCATGCACTCACAGTTTGACATGACAAGTCTTGCGTGTACATC
>CABFOQ010000204.1:0-22718 GCA_900660455.1 Gephyroberyx darwinii | reverse complement strand
GGATTTTTTTAGAACGTCTTCGAACGTGACTCAGCCAATCAGAGCCGAGGAGCGGAACTGTCCGTTTTGTACAAGTGAAGCAGCACCAAGCCCTTGCTCCTTTTGAAGTGAGCCTCACATCACATTCATGTCTTGGCCTCTCCAGAATGAGCAGCAGAGCAGCAGCAGCAGCAGCAGCGGCGGCGGGTGGGGGAGGGGAGCCAGAAACAAACTCCGTACACACACAGCCAGGCCCTCCAGCACCCGACCGACAAGTGCACAACTTTGCAACACTATTTACCTATTAATATTTCCGCTATCTCCGCTAACGCCCGTTGAACTAAGCGAACAACTGACGACCGCGAACATGTTCCCTACCGCTGGAAGACACGGAGGTAAGAGAGATCCCACAGCGATTTCGGAATTGACTTACAACCAGCAAAGCGATGGCACATATCTCCCGACTACCGCAATCCCAATCTCTGAGCTGGGTGGGAGAAAAAAAGTGATATATACTTAACCGGTGAAAATCTTCTCGCTGCTTTCGAGTGCATCGGGGATTTGAACCGGCACAGGTCACCGTGAACAGTGTCATAGGTGCGAATTGGAAGAGTTTAAAAATAACAAAGAAAACAGTCCGCTCTCCACCTCTCCATTGCTGTCTCTCACTGTCTGTGTGGAGCTGAGGCTACGGAGCAGATGATGCACAGCGCCTCGCCCGTTCACAACACAAATTACCAGTATTTCATTTCTACACGTGATAAACTGATTTTTTTTTTTTTTTTTTTTACTAAAAATCAAATAAAAAATAATATTTAATGAACAAGTTGCCAGTATTTGAAAAAAAAGAAGAAAATATCGCTTTTCTTGCTTTCTGAGACCCAAGCCGCCAAAAATATGACGGTTGTATGAATATTTGTAATGTTAAAGCCAAGGCGAATGTGTGCTGGCATAATGGCTGACCTTTTTTTTTTTTTTTAAATCCTTTGGAGAAAGACTGATCCTGATATCAATGTATGAGCACTGACTGCAAGAGTTGGGTAAACCTATAGACGTGATATTGTGAAATGCTGCAGATGTGATGTTTTGTACGAAGGCTACACTAGGCTATTGATCACGCCGCAATTACTGTTCCCAGTAAATAAGTAGCCAGTTTATTGATAATTTTTTGTTCTGCTATGGCCTCTGGCAGCTTTAGAAAACCAATAAAAAAATCAGTGATTTACCAGCAGGTCTAGAGAAAACAATCGGTCCATGATTGGGAGCATGCAAGGGGCATATAAGGTAGATATTTGCCTTTGAATTTAGACTATTACAAGTGCAATACTGTTTTGGGGTGGCAAGTAGAGGCATTTGACAAATAACCAGGGTAATAACAAGGCTTTACTAGGCCAAAGATGAAAACATTTATTATCATTTACACTTATTTTATTAGATCAAAAGCATTTGAGAAGAATATAATGTGAACAGGCCTATACCTGATTCTGAGTCACATCTGCATCATATCACATTACTGGCCTGCTCAAGACCAAGATGCTGATAGAGCGTGGATTGTACACAGTTAAATATGCCTCCAATATTTATTCCAGTACTGCACTGTGTGTGTGTGTGTGTGTGTGTGTGTGTGTACCACAGTATCTCCACTATAGGCTATTCAATCCTGGTGCACATTACTTACCCTTCTTCAAGAGTTTACATTGGTTATCAATGAGCATTTAAGGCCACATGAATGTTTTCAAGCCAGCTCCTTTGGATTAAAGAACTGCCAACATTGTGAGAGATGCCAAGCTATTGAGAGCTCTTTGGCTTCTGCCCCTTCCAGAGTCTGTGCACATCACAATACTCAGTTTTTCTTCACAGCATTAAACATCCATTTCGTTAACCATCCCCTTATATTCAATTAAGTTGAATAGAAACAGCATTTGAAGTTTTTACATCTCTATGACATCTGTCTCCTTGTAAAAAGGCAAGAGAAAGAATGAAAAATAAAACTGTGAATAAAAATAGATCCAATGAAGTTTCCACATTAGGAAGAATGTGATTGAACCCATTGAGGCCATTGGAGGACACCGTCTAAAGACATCACAATGTAGTAGTCTAAGGTAAGGAGTCCTCTCTCCCCAAGGGCTTCTTTTCTTTACAATGCCTTGGAACCTTAGATTGGAAATGGGGTGACCTTATTCTAAAAAGACTCAAAATAGAGGAGTTCTAAGTCTTCTTCTAAGTGTTGTGTGAATCTTGCTTTTAATTGTTTCTTTGTCGTACCTGCAGTATGTAGGCTAAGCCACATTACCTTAACATAAATAACATGGTGTCCCATGTAACACAAACATTAACTTCAAATGTTTTTTCTTCAATGCAAGAGGCGTTGCTACAATAACCACAGGAAAAAGGGGATAATTCAGGGATTTAGAGCCTTGTTGGGACTCAACTACCGAAAATATAGCCCATAATAATGTCAGAAATTTCAAAGAAGAAATCTTGTATCTAGCTTTAGGTTTAAACAACTACTCCTGGCTTTGATTTTGCCTTCATTCAACTCCCTTGACTTTTTCTGCATTTTGTTACAGCCTGGATTAAATAATGGATTAAATGAAGATTTTTTTCCATAATTGATACTCACAACTCATGTCAGCGTGACAATTCTTTTACAAATTAAAAATGAAAAGGTGCAATGTTTTAAGTCCATAAGTATTCATTAATTCATTAATTATGGTGCATCCAATTTCAAGGATTTTTTTTTGAATGTCATTCAGATGATTCTACAATTTGATTGGATTCCATTTGTAGCCAATACAATTGATTGGACATGATTCAGAACAAAACATTTGCACATATACACATGTCTATATAATGGTTCCACATGATACTGCATGTCAGAGAAGAAACTATCATGAAGTCCAAGGAAATTCTGTAGTATCCAGAGGCTGAATTATGACGGGGCATAGATCTGGGGAAGGGTATAAAACAATTTATAAAGTGTTAAGAGTTCACTAGGGGGCTCCATCATTAGGAAATGGAAAAATAATGAAACTACCCAGACTAGACTCCTAGAGCTGGTCATCTGATTCAATTTTGCACCTTGGTCAGGGAGGAGACCAAGAACCCAAGGACCACTGACACTACAGAGTTCCTTGGATGTGATGGGGATCTATCTGGAAGGACAACAGTCAGTGCACTACTTTTCTGGGCTGTAAGGCAGAGTGGCCAGAAGGAAGCCACTCCAGGGGGAAAAAGCACATGACAGCACACCTTGAGTTTGCATAAAGCCATGTGACTCTGACTTTGTGTTCTGATGAAACAAAAATTGAAGTCTTCAGCTGTAAAGCAAAGCGCTGTATCTGTGTACACACCCACACACAAATATATCACAGTCTATTTGTCTGTGCTAGCATTTTGAATAAATGCTTCAAAGGAAGATGATGGAATAAATGCTGATTAACATGCAAATCAGCACATTTTACCTTAAGTATGAACTTCTTCCTTGTGCATCCTCCGGCAGTAAATCCATTTATTGTGGGTTCCATTGCAAGGTCCTTTAACAAATCAGGCTCCAGTAAAGGCAACATCCCTCTCACCTCTGTCAAATGGGACGGCCTCACCAAAGGAGAATGTTGCCATAATCGATTGTCTTTTCCATCCATTTGTTCCTGAAAAAGAAATCTAAGTTTAATATCAACTGTTCTATTTGTTATTTTTGATAGAATTATTTGACTTTAAACACTGAGGATTAATTTTTCTGCAAAAAGCTACAGCATCAAACATCAAACAATAGGTATAATAAAATAGAAGTTAGAAAAAGATATAATCTAACACCATCAAGAATCAAGCCCATGTTTCAGAACCAAATTAGTCAGGAGGAAAAAATATTTATAGAGGTATGGAAAATACATTATATGTAATTCATCGTTCACATTGTATTTATCTAGATCAACTATAAATATAGGTATACATATATGGTCATGTCTCTCATCCAACTCCCAAAACTTACTCAGCCAAGACAAACACACCTAACCAGTTCTGTTCACATTATTTGTTTCTATTGGACAACAGGATACTTTTCTAAAAGTATATATTATGATTACAGTTGGGACTGCAGTTGCAGCTTGGATCACTTAAAGCCACAACCTGTGATTGCAGCATGGTGCCCTCTACTGAAACATGTTTTCCTGGCTTTCTTGTGTATAATGATGTATTGGATTGAAGATGGAAGATTTCTTTCACTCTGTCTGACCATTTTATACAAGGACTGACTGCATGTGGCCTGTAAACATGAGTTTGATGTGTTTTTTGAAGCTATGAAAGTTTTGTTTACAGTTGCATGTCTGCATGATTTTGGACAGTGGTAAATTATTTAATTAGTATTAATAATGGTAATAATGGGTTAAGAAATATAAAACAAAACTTTCAAGAATGCAAGTAAATATTACCCAAATTGTGATGGCCAAATAAAGTTTAAATAAAAAACAGCTAATGTCTGAAAGATGAATATCTCTGAATGTAAGCTTTGAAATATCTATTTCTATGCTCTAGGCCAGTTTAGTTTGTATTAATACCTCCTGTGCCAGCACCGAGGATGATTTTCTGGGCATTTTCTGAGGGTACATTATCTATTTCCCAACTATAACATAAAGCCATATTGATGGTACAGTTGAGATGAGATATATGAGTTCACAAATTTATTTTATTTCCACTCTCAGTAGTACTGCTTTAAACTTTACATCTGGTAAGACATGACACATGACTGTATTGAGAGGCTTGATTCTCTGATTTTAGCTTCAGGAGAGAATTGTTCATGATCATGATTGGGCTGTCTCGTGTATTAACGTGCTATTTTTTATTTTTAAGGTCTGATTTTACCAGCATGGCATCCTCCCACAACTCCTGTGAATCTTTGAAGCCCCACTGTCTCCTGTCAAGAGTTGAAAGGAAGATCAACTGGTACCTCCACAGATGGCTGGGCCCATCATGAGGGCTTAGCAGCATCACTTTATATGGGCAGAAGATCAAACTGAATCTCCCTATAAGCAGCTGACTGAGGATTTCATGGTCACCTCTCTGGACGCTGCCTCTAGTTTCTCTAGCTGGCATAGAAGGGAGGCCCAGAAGTGGAAGGCGCACGGTGCAGTTGTGTAGGCTGAGTCTAAAATAAAATCGTAGTCCAAGCTTTGCCAGGCCAAGCCTCAGTATATAAGCCTCATGAGTTCATGATTACACAATGCCCTTGCCAGCCCACCCAACCTCCTCTGCTAGGGCAAAGCTGAATCACCAGAAGTACCCCTGTGCTTCAGGAGAGAAGTGCTCAAGCACATCCTCATCTGTTGCCTGTCATTGGCACCATGACCAGTTGTTGAAGGCAGTAGCAGACACCATCTGCAGAAGCATCACCCAGCAAGGCAGGCCATTACTTTCATCAAAGTGGGGGAGAAGCCACAGCCCGGGCCTGCAAAAGGTTGATCTAGGGAAGCATCGCAAATTCTCACACTCCATTGCAGTGATCATGCTTAGGCTAGACACTGCTCCTGTTTGAAACATCAGGACTGGTGGCCAGGCTGTTTCCTGTGACGATCAGATGGAGGAGGCCAATGAGGAAGAGAACCAAGTAAGATGGATTAGTATGGCAGGCACAGGTGAGAACCAATAGAGGTGGGCAGTTCCCAGGCCAGTCCCTCTGCAGGGGCCACAGGCATTTAGTCATGTAAAAGAGTGCCACCAAAACTATAACAAGAGTTGTAGAGAGGGCCTCAGGGTGGATGTGGCTCAAGGAGTGATCTGTGGACTAATGTTAGTTGTACACAGGCTATGAACTTATCAACCCTAGCTGGGTTGATAAGTCCAAAGCAACAGTGTCTGCACAAACTTGGCACACTCAGTGGTTCCAAGTTACACTCATGACGTGCCCAAGTGCATCAGAAAATGTATATTAATCGGATTGAGTGGAACTCCCTTTTAACAATACACCTTACTCCCCCAATGTAACGCCTTTCTTTGGCTTATTGAGCACCTGCTGAGCTCCATGGATCTAGCAACATGAGTTGCTCATGAGCCACACCCACCTTTTTAAAAATAAGACCACATATTCTACTCTTTCATTACCGATACAAGTCTGCGTACACAACCCTGACAATCTACCAAGTAACAATCTGAAAGAGACAATTTTTTTCCTTTAAAAAATTACACATCAATTAATAAATAATAAATAAATAAGCATGTCACAATTTTCACTGCTTTACCAATACTAGCCCAAGTATCACTGTTACAATTCTAAATTCAAAATGATTGCAAAATAATATGAATAGTAACAATCAAAACTGTAAAGAAACAAACTCATAAAATGCAATGCTGCATCTGAAATACATTAATCCAACCAATAAAGAAAAAACATTTAAAGAATGGGCCTGAATACAGAATTCTGAGATAGACTTGCCAGCTGTAAGGTGTTACGTATTTTTGTTTGTTGGTTTTGATTTTTTTTTTACTTCTAAAACCAAGCTTTAAAAAAGACAATTAAAAAAATAATCAGCATATTATTTTCTGTCTCAGGAAATTGGAAAAAAAAGAGAAAATGAAGGTCAGATTGATTTGGGGTTTGTTTTCCCTAATTAACCATAACAATGAAACTTAGTGGCCTGCAGGTGTTCTTTTGATGACTACCCTTATAGGAACATCTTGACAGGGGTTTCGATAGCCTGAAGCTCAGAGAAGTGTGATGGGAACGTCACCGACTTGAATCCCTTGAACAGCCTGGGTGGGGAAAGTGAATGACAAATGCTGTCCCCTAGCAACTCCCACCAAGGTGCCCTTGAGCAACTGCCCCAGTGGAGCTGCTCAGCAGAACAATAAAGACTTGGACATGCACTGTGCAGCTCCCAGGTGTGAATCTGCAACTGAAATCTGAACCTTATATATGTAAAAGCCTAATTTTGTGTCAGAATAGTCAAACAAAAATAGTGGGAAAATCCCTTAGGTAATACTACCAGTGTTATTTTTTCCTTTCATGCATTCATTCATTCATTCATTCATTCATTCATTCATTTGTAAATATAGAAAGATGCAAAATCCACTAATTGCTGTTTGTTACAAGAGTTCATGTTATCATTGCTCTTAAATAGGTAGGAATCAGAATGTATGAGTTATTTCACAGCTGACCTCTCATTATTAAGAAATATGTTATTTTGATTTTTATAAACACTTTCAGATACTTAAACATCTTGTTGTAAAGTCCCAGGGGAAGACTTCATATTCCCCAGTTCCTTCCTTTCAGTTGTCTTTTGTTCCACCTGTCAGTGTGGATTTACACCCCCTTGTAGGCCTTGGTTGAAATAGGCTTATCTTTGTTGCAGACTCTACGATTAACAAAAGCCTATTAAGACATTTAATGAATGTTGCCATTCTGAGTGCGCACAATAGAGATTTCTGTTTTTCAAATTGGTTGTCTTCAAAGAATTCACTAAAATTTGAGAAAACAAGACAATGTTTCCCTCAAAACCCTCAAAACATTATTCCAGTGGAAGACAACATAAAAATCAAAATAGAAAATTGAAATAGTCCAGTACCAGAAAAATCGGACAAAATTGATACACTTAAAAACGTGCATTAGATTAATCAAGTTAGAGGTTTTGCATGAAAGTGTGTCCTGGTATATTTAGGCTGTGTGCTGTTCTTTTAAGTTCTAATATCAATAATATCAAGAGACTGTCAGAAAATGTATTCTGGCATCCTGCTGATGTCCTTTGTCCTGGCTGAATATATCATGACTATCAAGCCCAGGAGTGGATTAGGCACAGAGGATTTAACAATTTGCAGACTTGAGTTTATTTTGCTGGATATTCTAGCTCATAGAGCACCATATTCTTACAAGCATGGAAACACCTAATTTAAAGGCCCATATTTATTTTGGTGACATAATGCCATTGACATACTTCTGTATCCATGCACCAAATGTCGAAAGTACCTTATCCGAGAAGATCTGCTGGCTTGAAAATATTCAAACAAAATCAAGCATTGAGTCTATCATGGTCTTCCCTAGTGTGGTCAAAGGATGCACGTCAAATCAAATCAAATGATGTGCTTTGCTTTTGACGAGAGGGAGGACACAACAATAGCAGTACGGCAGTGAAATGAAAATCGACAACAAACACCCACAGAGACATAATGGAACAATATACAATAAAATTGTAAAAAAGTTATTGCCAATAGCGTTTTTCATCCTTCGTGATTCAAAAGCAGACATCATACCTGCTGTCTTCATTTGTGTTTACCTTACTATGTGGCTGCTGGTTTTGTTGTGCTGAAATGCAGACTACTCCCACTGCTTGTCTATGGATCGAGTATAGTCCTTCGCAGTCTGCAGTATGAACTGCCGCCATCTTTAATCACAACGGAGTCCATCTGTCGATGGTTCTTCCCTTTCTACCCTCTTTCTCTGTTCCAGCCCTCTCTGTGTTTGTTGTGGGGGGTTCTTATTTTCCAACCAACATCAAACTGCCATATCGACAGGCTCATGGGCCGCCCAGTAGGGGGGCAGCATGAACATGCTGCATTGGCTGTTGTCCTTTTCCAAGCCGCAGATTTACTGACCACATTTACTTTTCTCAAAACCATATGCATAGCAAACAAAATAATTATTTTAGCTCTCAGGCCTTTGATTTCAACAAGCTTGGCCTCAAAGCTCCTCCATGGTGGCAACAGAATACATCTTTTCCTCAGATTTGGAGCACTCTGCTTGATTGAGGCCAAATTTGTAATTTGTAACTAGTTGCAGAATCATGAATTTATCACAATAGTATAAGATTCTGAAAAAACTGAATTAAACAAAATGACCATTTTCATGTATTATGAAACGGACGTCTTGATAAACAAGTCCTCAGCTGGAATTCTTTGATCACGCCAATTGAAACTAAATTTGACATCAGCAGCCTGTATGAGCACACTCTCTCTGCTTTCATCTAACTAATGCATTTCATTTAAACTGACACCACCTTTTTGTTCTTCCTGGTCCATTGTTATGTTCAAAGACTGAACGCTAAGGCGTATCTTGTTTACTGTTACTGTTTTGTTCCACTAGACGCCTTCGGTGAACAATAAGAGGAGTTGAGTTTCAAAATGGTAGATGCTCTCACCTTCCTCTCCTGCTGTGCGGGTCGTCGGATCTTATTTCTGTGGTCCGCCATGACTGGGCACAATCCCCTGCTTGCCTCTATGCAATACTTTCTCATACTCATGAGCCTGTTTCTGTTTCTTACTAGTGTGTTGCTAAAAGATGAGCATCTTTACTTTATATTGCAGCTTCAGCCCTGCAACCCCATTGGAGGAAACAAGGACCAGATGATTGTCTGCAGAATCATATTGTAACTATGGTAACACACCCAACAGGCATGAGTGACATGCTCCTAATTGCTGGATACATATGTGGCAGAGTCCAGCTAATGAATTTGATCATGGTAAATTAAGTGTGTCAATAAAATAAAAATACAAGGAACAAAGCAGTGTTGTGCGCAATCAAGTCACTTTCTTAGAAATCACACATTTCTGTCATAAAGAGACCTTTCAGTCATCTGCATGGGGAAAAAATGCTATTTTGTTTAAATGTACATGCATTTGCTATATGAAGTTATAAGGGAAATAGCCCAGTCAATGAGCAGAAGAATGCAAAAAGAGGAGGAGATAGAAGGGTGAAAAGAAAATTTGGAGAAAGGGGGAGAGATGATGTTGCCTTTGTTATGTAGCTTTATCAGCTGCTTACCTTTCAACTGGATTTCACACTCGCTTGTCTTGCTGTAGCCAGGGTCAGATCCAGCATACCCTTCTCACAATGACCAATTTTCTCCTCACACCACACCAGCGAAGACCAATGGTGTTGGCTGCCACTTGCATTTGCCTTGATTGTGACACACTTAAATACATTTTATTTCCAGATTTTAACTTGTCAACGCTCTTTCTGTCACATCTACGCAACAAGGCTGAAGTTAAAAATCATATTTTGCAAAAACAAATGTGGCTCAAATGCATATGGTAACATTTCTCGGATAAGAGGCTAGCAGGAGGGAGATCACAAGACAGCACAGGATAAACAGTAAGTTGCCAAAGGGACGATACTTAAAAAACCCAGACAAAGCTAATGGTAACTTAACTAAATGATTGGGAGGACTAAAATATGGAGTATACGATAAGTTACTCAGATGGATAACATGCACATAATGTATATATAATTATATATACATAGAGGTATTTTTTGTAGTTCATGAATCCCCAATCTTAAATTAAGCTCATCAGTTATATTATTTACTTGTAGGTTCTCAAAAAGGAGAATAAGCTCATCACAACAGGTTCTGTAGCATCCCAGTCTAAATGGCAGCACCACTGAGTTAAACAATTCAGATGCATTATACACATACCCAGCTATTGCTATACCTTAAGATGTCTTGAGACATCAAGAGAGACTCAAGAGACATCTCCTAAGAGTTCCTATCTTAAGATATCTATAGCGTCTTGAAGATGTCTTAGGAGGTATTCCTTCATTTATTCTATGATGTGTATACTGTTTTATGAATTAACCTGATCTGAGAAACACAAACATACACTCTGACATTATTAGTCATAGTAGTATCAGTAATATTGTTGTTATAACTACACTTTTCTTAAAGTTACCAAGTGCTGTAAAATAAAGTGAGTAAATCAAACATGTAAACAACCAATATTTAGGGGCTCTTATGAAAAAATGCACCTTTCGACTAGGACAGTCATAAGATGCTTTATCTGTAGCTCTACAACTACGCTTCTGTAGGGAGTTAAAACATCTGTAATGCTCCTCTTAGGTCTAGTTAAAGGTCAAGCTGCTGCATTCTGAGCTTGTAGATGAGCTTTACAGTTTAGGCATTATTTATATTATTAATTACTATAATAACCACCTAATAAAAAGTAGGGCCACCCTTTGACGTCAGAACAGTTTCGAAGGAGGTGGAAAATCTATTTCTCACTCTTGACCTCCATAAGCTTCCATAATGGTTCAGTAATATTTATGGGGACATCATCATCTTGGAATATGAGGGAACAGTGCTTCCTTCATATGGTGCACCTGGTCCTGTAAAATGGCCTCATATTCCTTGGCCCTTATATGACAATGCAGGGCAATCATCAGGCCAAATGACACCATGAGATGGCTCATCATACCATTACAGATCCACCACCATGTTTAACAGTTGGTAACAAGGCTTCCTTTGGCTTTCTCTATATGTAAACCCTTCTGGAAGTGGGATATAGGGGCCAGTAATACCAACCTTGTAAAGCTTACAATGTACAGTTTTTGTTGACTGCTGTTGCACGGCAATTCAGCTACAAGGGCTAAAAAGCCATAAAAGCGGATGACAAAGCATCATCATTATACAGTATTTGACATCTTGTTATATTACCTCTTCACTAGACATTTCTGGTGGATCTCTACTCTAACAACTTGCCTCTGTTGTGAAGCTGTGACTTTATAGTTTGTGTCAATTACTGGGCTATTGATTATGTTGTTGTAATTCCTTCTGGTCGCCAAAAGAGGTCGTTAAAGATCATCGATTATTTAATGCCCCTTTAATAAAAAAATGTGTGGATGTATGTTGCTTGAGTAGTTGCATGGGTCAATCTTATTTATAAACTATGTGTTTTAATATTTGATTGTGCATATTATATGAGAAAATCTGATGAGGTTTTAACAGGTTTGAGTAGTTGTGATTGTTTTGGGATTTCAATCAGAATTTTGTGCTATATTCTATTATACTGGGAGTTTGTAACTCGTTAAGGCTTACATGATCAATATGTAATGTATTATTTTGATATATCAAACAATTGTCTAGCTGGGGAGTTATTTATTGTTTATTTATTTATTGTCTGCATTGAATGTAATTGTGGTTCATTAAGCTTCTGTGAGATGGAGCCAGCTGATTTCAGTGTTTGATGAATTGGTACTTGGTACTTGGTACTGGACATTGTGGAGAGGGGTTATTTCATTTTTATTTATTTATTAAAGGTGCAGTTCTTTTGCTGACCACTAGATGTCCTATATTGCATTCACAGATCCCATCATATCAATTGGTCATATTGGAGTCACCTTTTTATGTGTTGAGTAATTATTAGGGACTGCTTCCATTGGTTTGTTATGTCTTTATACAATGGTGTTTGTCACGTAATGCTGGCCTATAAAGGTTACTACCGCAGGCATTTCAGACATACTGAACAAGGACCCCGACAAATCCTACAGCCACTTCATCTAGAGGGAAGGCAAGCTGGCATGCAGAATAAAATACAGATACAGACATTGTATTACTTTCTTTACTCTATTTTGTACTGAAGCCAAAACAATTGTTTTTAAAAAAAAAAATTTTAATATGACATTAAAAATAGTTTTTGTCTCGGTAGTGCTGCATGCTTGCAACATACTCCCTTTTCCATTTATTGCAGTCCTACTTACAAAGAAGTGCAACACTTAAGCAACTCTTATCATACTGAAACATAACTTGTATACTTGTATTGTAGCTAATTTTTCATGATTTAAAATGTATTTATTTACATAATAAAATAGTAACTCCTTGTTCAGAATAAAATCTACTGAGGTCTACATCTATCAATAGGCTCAGTAAGCCTAAGAACATAGAAATGTGTCTTTGTCCAACAAACAGTTAAATATTATTCTCATGGACTGGGTGCACAGGAGTATTCTTCCACAGGCACAGCAAAACAAGCTGATTTTTCAAAGAGAGTCTATAAAACAGACTAATGAATAATTTAAAAGATAGCTACATTAGTACTTCTTATTCTCTCAGGGAGTGAGCTTCTTGGTGCTTGCCACATGAACACAAATGCCCCAGAACAATGTGATCTCAGACTGTAAGATATCTCTCAGGTTATGGTACTGCAAGGATTTATGATACTCTGAACAAAAAAAAACAATGCTGTATGACATTATACACCAATCCAGCAATCTAAACACCCTGAACAATTGTAGACTGGATGTTGGATCTAAGAATTATTTTTAGATTCACTCAACAGAGGATGCACATGTTTCCCTCTAACATATGTATGCCCTGGTATTCCCTAAAACAGTTAGCTACATATTGTGCAATAAAGCTTCACTTTTAGGGCAAGGCTTTTAATCTGCATCCTCCACGGAGATAAAGAGCAAAAAAAGAATTACTATATACAATATTTTCAGTCCATATCAGAATGGCACCTCAACAATCAGTATTCTCCCCCATATATATAATATACTCCCCCAAAACCTTGAGAGTTGGTGATAAACTCACAGAATATCATTTTAATCACTACACACAATTCAACCATCATCAGAAACAATGACCATGAAACTGAATAGTGTCTGAAATTTTCAAGTTGCTTAGCAAAATCATCTCTAGGACACTAAACTCACTAACTCATTCCCAATGGAAATGAGTCTTATTCATTTTTCAAACAGCCTCTAGGATATCTGATCCAAAGAAAGCCCCTCAGGCGAGCATTCATCTTTGATGTTTTGAAAAGAAAGACAGTGAAAAACTCAGTCTGGCCTCATGCATATTGTATTGCTTGGAAAGGATCAGCCTACTGGTTCTTCTAGATATCAGCCACGCAAGAGAGAGTAATGTTCAGAGTTTATCATAAAGAAATGGACAAAAAAGTATAAACATCAATGTAGGAATGTACAATGAAATTCTCAGGTGCTACAGTGCAATAAATAAACTTTGGTTTGATCCCACTGCAACACAAAGACTGGATTTAAGTGAACAAAAAGTCTTTCTCCTTCCTCCCAGAGCTAGCAATGTTTTATCCTTCACTTTAAACTACTCCCATCATTAATATACAAGGAGAGATCACGGGACTGAAACTGATAGCAAGGTTAGCCATGTCCCTCCTACCAATATGATACTCGCTGCAGTATCATACTAAGCTGTCTGGGGTAATCATCTAAAAGGCAGAAAACATAACATGACCATTGTATTTTGTTTTTCTATTAAATGACCCAGATGGGTATGCTGGGGAAAATGGAATGAAAAAAACTCCACCAGCTATACACTCTTATATTCTCCCATTGTCTATGTGAATGATTTATAGAAAGAAAGAAAGAAAGAAAGAAAGAAAGAAGGGGAAGGCAGACACCATATTAGCAATGTTAAAATTTACATTTTGCTGTATTCCCACAATAAATATGGCACCTTTGTCTTGTCCATGTCACATATTTTACTGCTGTTTTTGAGAACGAAACAAACAAACATCCATGACCAGTAAAATACACTTGGATGCTAACTGGCTAAGGCCAGCAAAAGTCGATCACATATCATGTAAGTATATATTGTCCTGTGCTGTTTTTTGCAATCCTCTCTATTTGTAATGCAGAAAGGTGCTTTTTCGAAATTGGCTGCACAAAGGAGACAAAGACAAAGGTGTTAATGTTAGCTATTGTTGGCCTGCATTTTCTGAGCTTGAATCACGCCACTTTTTATGGTTGTGCAGTTGTTAAACAACAGCGACAGAAAGCTATGTAAATGACAACACTTTGAGTTTCACTGAAACTCAAATTAAGTGATGACAGACTGAGTGGAGGAAAGACTGAGGAAAGGAGGCTTGTTAACATTACGGGTAACAGTGAGAACCCCTTCCCTTCCCCTCGCTTCCGGGTTGGACCTCCATTCCGTTTTTATCTAAAGTATGTTCTATCAACGTTTCGGTACACGTTGTGGTTAGAGTGTAAATGTGCACCAATAGTAGTTAACAGCCTCCCCTAGTGGCTGAATGAAAAGATGCGCCATCATTGAAGCAGCTCGGTTGGTGTATGACTTTCTATTCGAGGATGTCGAGTCGTGGCTCATGCTTATGTAGCGTAAGCATCTCCCTGTTTTCAACGTATATTTCCGACTAACGACAATGAACGCCCCTTTGCCTGGAAAACGATGATTGGTGAAGAACGATCCGGGGCCGAGCGGTTAGCGCAGGCGCGGTGGCCAAGTGGTAAGGCGTCGGTCTCGTAAACCGAAGATCGCGGGTTCGAACCCCGTCCGTGCCTTTTGCAGACGTTCCAATACCATTTTAGGGGTAAAGCAACAAAATCCCCCTTTTGCCACTTACCTTTCGATTAACCCCCTCCTTATACTATTCATAATGTTTGAAAGAGAAATACTCTACTAGTCTACTCTACTGTCATTAGTAAAACTGTTTACTAAAGCGTGGCTGTGTTTTGAAACCAAAGCAGCGCTGACAAGCTGACTAGGACGGTTTGGTGGGAGATTGCAGATAAACTCACCAAATATGATTTAAAACACCATTCAAGGTCCCAGGTTTGTTAAATCAGAATTTATGTGTGTGCAGAATTTAGAAAAAGCCATTCATTTCTTCTTACCCACAACTAAAAGACAATGCCGATGATGCTTGTTTGGTAGTCCTCCATACAGTTACAATCCAGCAAATTCCATTAAAATTTGAGGATTTTTAAATTGTATTAATTTAAATGTATTTAAATATGCTCTAGCATCACTGGGATAGAGATTTAACTAGAAACATGCATAAATAGGTGCTGAAAACAGTGCCTTGGTCATTAAAACAAGATCCACATGACTGTTGGTTACGAGGTCGATTTGAGTCATCATGGTGTGTATAGGGGTATTGTCTCTCATGATGCAATGAGCAGCTCTACCCATGTAAACAAATCTCATGCATGCCAACACTTAATGTGTATGTAAAACTCCCTCGATGCTCCCTCCACTGGCATTTTGGTACCCTGGTAATGAGATGAGATGTGTATTTATGAGAAACGTGCACTCAAATAGCCCAAGGTCATTTTCTCCAGTCATCATGTAAACACTTTGTGAACGGTGGCTGATACTCATACTTACAAATTGTGATTGACATCGCTTAGGAAGCTGAAGATGCTGCTCTGGCACTTTGTTTCCAAGGTAACCTGTATAAATTTAGGTGCTTCTTTGTTGTTTTTGTTGCCTCCTCTCAAATTGTTTGTAATGAATTGCTGCTATTGAGCATTTGACATACAACTTGACTACATGAGTCAGATAAGACAGAACAACTAAAACAATCTCAGCTAACGCTGGTTTTACAGTTAGAGCTGTACAACTGGTCCAAATTCAAACAAATCTGGAGTCAATTTATATTAGAGGCATGTGACCTCAAAAGTCCACTTTACTATAACGGTATATACTTCTACATAACCATAGTGACCCTAAGACGCATCAGTGGAGATGATTTTGCTGCATAACCTTTCCTACTATATCAGGAAAGTAATTATCATGGCCCTTCAAAATAGTTTTGACTTTCACAGCCACTATATAGATTCCAAATGAACCAAGAGAACTACATCTACATCCCTTATGTTTTAATTTTTGTTTTTTTGGGGGGGTGGGCCAGCATGGACTGTTGGTCTCTCTTACCTCTAAAATAAAAATGTACTTTCCATAAATAACATTACACTGAAGGAATGGGCAGCCCTGTAATAAACAAAACACCTTGCAGGATGGAGCTAATTGGCCAGATGGGGTCACTGCAACCAAAGGTTCAAATTCTTTCTTTTGACTTGAAGGTTGAATTCAACTTTTATTTTGCCCTGAAAAACGTCATGGAATTTCTCATTTCTAGACCAATCTGAAATGAGATTGGTCTAGAAGAGAGGATGGTTAGGTGGATAGATAAGATGCAGCGTAGCTAGTCTTAACCGGTCCTGCTAACAAAAAGGGTTTTGATTTGTCAGGATTTGCTAGATGACAACTCACACATACAACAGTCACACAGGCACTATAGACGTGTAGAATCATGTAAGTCGGCTGCTGAGTCGTGCACACATTTTATTTAACAGATATTTATTGTCTTTCTCTTCCTAGATTTTATCATTGACTGTCACCACCATTACATTATTATCACATATATAAAATGACAGTGAATATTGTGATATTGTCATTTCATCCCAGTTTTCTTCCCCACATGAATGTTCATAGGTATAACAGCCTATTTGTTGATAATTCATTGGTATGATATTTCTAAAATTATATAAATAGTAATATAATTTATAGGATCCTACCAGATATTGTATTTAACCAATGTGACATTCTAAGAAAATCTATGGATCTATATGATTGAACAGCATGAATTGACTGCCTTTCCTTTCATTTTCTTTTAGATAGGAATCTCCACTCACTCATCTTCTTCTACCTGCAAATGAAAAGGAGCTTCAGAGAAAAGAAGACACAAAGGAAGCAGCGTGAGAGAGGAGGAGGAGGACGAGAGAGTCTGCCACATACAGTATATGGGCAGCACGTCCAGTCCTGCTGCACACAGTGGTTTCTGTTAGTGTGTGTAGTGGGATCCCGAAGTCCCGGAGAAATAGTTGCAAGGGATTATAAACCCAATCCAAATCACGTAATCCGCTATCTGGTAACAGTAGGTCAAATTGTGTGAAATAAATAGACTTTGAGCCCATATCTACCCATGTAACACAAAACAAAACATGATATGTACAGGATACAAAATAGAGGAAACAAGCAGATATCGTAGCATGTTCTGCGCTCATCCTGCCACTTCAGAATATCAGACACGCCCAAAGAGGAACACCAACGCTACGCTGGTAGAAAGTCTTACTTTGTTCTGCACGTGGTTGTCATTGTTTATGTTTTTAGCCGTTTAAGCCAAGACTTCATTGCGGGCCATCTGGCTCTCGGCTGGGGAGCCAAACATTTGATTAAAGAAAGTAATTAGTGTGGAACTGGTTCTGTCAGCTCACCCGGCAGGGATTAGAGAATGCGCCCATTCATTGTGACAACCATGCTGTCATGCATGTGCAGGCAACTAGCATTTCTTCAAAAAAGAGGAATGCTTCATGAGTGCCAAAACACTCCAAAAATGTTAATTTGAGGTCAGTTTTGTTGTTACACAGCAGTAGCAGTAGCCTTTACTGCCAGTCACTCAACTTTCTTTATAAAGTAACATTGAATCGCCGATGTTTGATTTCAGATGCACTTTTCAAACTGCAGTATTGCAATCAATGGGAGCCCCAAGGTAAGAACAGTGTGTATTTATTAACTATCTGGACCTGGCAAGGCCAATGACACAGTCTGGATGACTTCCATGACTAGATAGCTGCAGCCACAGAGGAACCCAACCCACAATCATCCCACACAATCGTTCTCGGACAGGAGCCTGACAGAAGTAGAGGATGAGCATTCAAGCTGCAGGGACCTACAGGAATTAAATGCTTGGTGAGGGACAGCGCACAGGAATCACCACTAGCGAGACAAGGGAGGATGAACCAGGCCAAAGTAAGGTCACAGTAAAGTGAACTTTCACAAGTCTTGAAGCAGAATGATGAATAATCAGGTCAGGTGGGCTACAGCCAGCAAGGAGAGAGCATGGCAGGACTCTTAAGGTAATGGCAAGTGATGCAAACACAAATGATGATGGCAATCACTGACAGCCTTGCAACTGAAAACGTTAAGTACTTAGACCACATGAGAGATCAGAAACTCAAATGTGATGACTCTTAAAGAGGCCAAGTTCAGACAGTAAAGTCAAGAGCTGAGCTCCTTGAAGCATCGGAGAAGACAGGTGCACTAGCAGAGCATTGTGACAGTCTGAGCAAAAAGCTCATCATGAAAGGGGCAGGATGCAGGCTGCTGCCATTCATTCATTCTCTGCGGGTTCACCAAACATCTGCTTGGGAAGAAATGAAGTGGCAACCTTCATACATCAACCAGCGTCTCTTCCCATGCCCTATAAAGTACACTTTCAGTCAAATTCACAAGTTTATACTGACAACACCAGACCTGTAATAACCTGAACCTCCCCAGATTTTGGACTGCTCACTGTCCATTTCCCATTACACGTGAAGGCTTCAGGACGGAAGAATCACTTTTACGTTGTCAACGAATGCAAATAATCTCTGAGCAATTTAGGATGTATCTGATAAAATGCTTGCAGTTTTCCCTCTGTAGCATAACACAGTCATTCTCTCTTGTGCTAACCTGAACCTCAGCCTTCACCACTACATGTCCTTACCTTAACCCGTACCATAACTTAATCCTAATCCTAATGCTAACCTTAACCCTACACTAGCCCCTGGAAGAAGTGAGGACTGAACAAAATAAACACACTTTGATGGTCTAAAACTCAAGCTGGTTCTCACAAGGATATTAGAAGAAGAAACACTATAATTTTCTTGCATTAAGTCAATTTAAATTAATTGCATATTTGTTACTTGTCACTGATGCATTTTGTTACCTTTTCCCTCTCGTCATTCAGTTTCTGTGATCAAATTCAGTCGCATTCATTTGATTGTTTCCTGTTTTTGGGATGAAATGGCTTCATAAGCCTTTTGGGATTTATAATCTCACTGGTACAATCTTTGTTTTTTCTCTTCAATGTTTTCTCTTTTTATATGTGCAAATAAATACATTCTACAGTAACACAGCAAGGAAACAGGACCTGGGCACTGCATCGGTACTCATAATACTCGAGATGCACTCCCCCAGCAGGCAAGGGTGTTCCACATTCAACTTAATGGAGCCCAGGAATACCAAAGCTGTAGGCAAAAGAAAACTAGAGTTATGGTTGCTGGTCAGTGGCCACTGCAGAATAAACAAAAAGCTCATAACAGAACCTTTTAAATTCATCTCACAGTATCTGTTTTCCCACCAGCATACACATGAGAAATGTGACTCATTCTGCATGATGCTGTTCTCATCCTTTTGGGTGGCTGTGTTCATTTATGTGGTGTTGATCCTTAAATAATAGACAATAAGTATTATCTCGAACTGAGGGCATGGTGTTTCACAGAGTGACTGAAGACCAAACGTAATTTTAGTCATTAGAAGGTAACCTTTGTAACATTAAAGGTAAAAGGAATGTCTTGCTTGAGATAGCTAAGCCTTTCAGCTCAGTAATGCTCAAAACACGAGAAGCACGTTTTTTTTGCAGTTTCTTATCTCACGACCAAGAACGTATGATCCTGAACAGCTGCTGGACTAGCTCCTTTGAGTGCCTTTTTCAATGAGAAGTAGTAGAATAGGAGAATGGAGCAGGTCTTTTCTCATAACTCCTTTTCTCTAAAAAGGATAAAATGTTTCTCAGTTCTAACAAATAATAAATGAAATACCCGCTTGCTTCTCTGACTTATTATTTCAGTACAGCAAATACTTTAAATTCATTACATGAATAGTAGTAGAGGTAGTACAGTAGGGCAATAGCTTAACTACACTATGAAATTCAAATCTTTCATTTGAGTAAGAAGAAAATACACAAACAAAAAAGCGAAGGCATTTGAAGCGGCCCCTCTCCCTGCCATGTGGTGGATGCAGCATATGACTTCCATAACTTTAGTGCTCGTACCCACTGAAGGTTGGACACAATTGGGCAAGTGTTTGTGGGCCGTGACCTAGATACTTATTTCTAGTCCTGGACTTTGGACACTGTACCACGGCATTCTCTCCCATTTCAAGCTAGTCGTGAGTCGTTTGCTGCATTCTACAAAGGAACTGTGTGTCTTGTGTGAACTCCTACATGGGACTAGAGCAATAATGTCAGGGAGGGCGTTGTTTGCTGTGATTATGGGCATGATGGTGATGCTGTTTTTATTGGGTGTCAGAGGGAAATCAAATCATTTTTGATTGGGCAGCAGGACTTGGTCCGGTTCTATCTGAATTCATTCATTTCTGTAACCTCAATTAATTGGGGCACAAATACCTCAAACCTTTAAACATTCAAAGCCACAGTCAGTGACCTCTGTGCTTTTTCTAATAACTCCAATACATCAAATCAAAATCAAAATGTTATTAATGACATCAAGGATCATTACTGAGTATAAACTCAACATTGTTTATGTTGTGTAAACATGGCGGCTTGGTTCCCTGGGTGTACTTCAATTTTATAATTTGTGCATATGGCACCATCTACAGGTCAGTATCCTACCACACATCACAGACCGGGTACAGTGCCCCGCAGGTGTGATGTCACTACCTCTTCATAGCCATCCCTCAGCCCAGAGAATTGAGATTTCAGCATCTGCTGTGGTTTTTAGCAAGCCTTATGTCAGTGTGGGTGGTGAAATCACCTGCAAGTTAGCTAGGCAACTAAAAGTTATTCTGTAGGTTCCATAATAAAGTTCACAGCCTATAATCATATTGTTAATGTTGTGTTCCCTAACTGATGCTTTAGTCAAAATTGTAGTCATCATATTGCGGCCTTAAAAGAAAGAAAGAAAATCATTTAACAAGAAACATTTCAATGAATCCTCACAGAAACATGGACGTTGTGAGAGTAACATAGCCAAATAAAGTCTGAACCAGGGAGCTGCTTTTCTAAACATGCCATTCCCAAGCTGCCATGTCATGGAAGTGGAATTTTATCAAATTGGCAATATAAAATTAATGTGTTATAATATTTAGTGCATAGGCATTTTCATGGGGAAAGAAAAAGTTGCAACGACATTTTAAATAGAAAAGCAGTAAAACCTTTTACTGAGTTTTACTACATTGGGTCACTAGATTTCCAAACAGCTTGTTTCCCTCGGTGAATCAGGTGTGGTTGAAAACAGCGCCAGAGCACAGGGAGACAACCCCACAACTATAAGGCAACAAATAAAAGAAAAGCAGCTACCTGATCTTCCCCTTGCTGAAAAACATTTGACCTTCTGGCTGACTCACAACGACCACAATACTCAAGTTGCCCATCCATTGTATGAAACTACTGTTGTAAATCTCCTTTTTTCCTGACCACAGTGGGATGGTTATCGGAACTGAGTCACGTTTTTGGGAGCTTTCTTACTTGTTTTTGGCTTTTAATGAAATTATACATTCCAGGCTATTTCTAAGTGTATGACATTGTTTTATTCTACACACCTCACTACATTTGTATGTCACATTATTAGATAAAAAGCTTGAGGAGGTAGATATATACAGTAAAAATAAAAACAATACTGTCAGATGTGTACTGGAGTAGTACCAGTGCCAGTCTTACTGTAATGATGATGCAGCTGACAGGCATTTATGAAGGTGACACAGGACAACCCGTTCTAAATGTGTATATTTATTGAGTCAGTAAATATTACACGTCGGTTGTTCACAACCACAGAGGAAATCTGGCCATAGGGCGTATTTCCGGATGAAAGGTGCCTTTCTTAAGCATTTTGCAGCCTCCCTGTCGCACTTGCAGAGCAGCTTCTCACATCTGTCCTTCAGATCATCTGGAATGAAGAATAAAGTTATTGCATGTCTTCTCTCGGTGACTGGCTGCTAGCATGAAAGAGCATGCTTACTAATTATGGGAAACGGCTAGATGATGTGTGACGGATCTCCTCACGAGCACGTCCTTCTGACATTTGTTGTGATTACTCATTCAAATGCTAGCAAAACTTAGTAGCAGCTTAGCTGTTAGTGTTACAAGCAGCTCCAACTTTCTGCGTTTTGCTGTGTTATTGGCTAATTTGGCTCGACCCCCCGAATCAAAACACTCCTATCAGCAGGCATACTGTGCATGAAAAGCAGCCAGGAAGGGCAATGTTGAAATCTGTCAACTGAACAGTACCGCACAGTGGCTGTAGAGCATACAGTGCCGTCATTACAGACATTATCAGTTCATTTGACTTCAATATATTTAAAGAAAATCATACACAAATCACTGTTTCTGGTATTAAAATGAACAGCGGAAACCTCATTAAGGCTTTTGCTATTTAAGATCTAAATGTGGGTTATGACCCACCCATCATTTCCTGTCCC
>CABFOQ010000202.1:0-13693 GCA_900660455.1 Gephyroberyx darwinii | reverse complement strand
CCACCCCCACACACAAAAGTCCCTCTGCCTTTTAAACCCCCTTGTGTTGTTCTGGCCAACACACACATTCACATACACACATGCACATATAATTCATTGACTTTATTAGCATGTTTATCGGAGACAATACTGTCGAATTTTCAACAAATGACAGTTTCTACATTCAAACCAAAATAAGATGATTAATTATTTGGTTTGAAAATAGGTACTATAGAATAATACATGATCATCAGTATCTATAGTCACATAAAATCAAAAATCTTCTGTATCCCTCCATCTCTACTGAGCTCTACTAAGGAATTCTATAAATAAAGTTTTTATGGTTTGAGTGCATCAGTGTTTGTGTGTGTGATTACATGCTTAAAGTAATAATCTGCAATATTTTCATAGAAATGCTTGCTGTTGCTGATTGATGCAACACAGTAGTGATCCAACCTCCAGCCAGTTCATGAACGCTTTTCCATTTGCTGTCCTAAACACCCGGTGTCAGGTAGGTCTTTCCTGGGAAAAACCGTCTGGAGACAGGAAGTGATGCGTTTTACGATTCCAGTTTGTTTGGAATAAACAGAAGAAGAACTTGGTAGTTAGCATGAGCAGCGATAGCCACCATGGCTGAACAGACAAAGAAAAAAGCGCCACCTACAGGAACCTTAAACTCCATCAACAGAAACTCCAAACAGAAAGACGTCACAATATTGGACACACTGTTTGATTGACAGGTTATCTCTGGGAAGTGCAATGCAGAAACATCAAGATGGGGAATAAATTAAAAAAACAGCACAGCAAAGATGAAAAACTCACAAATAATCCTCTCCCATTCCATCACCACCTCTTCTCCTCTCAAGTCAAGTCTATTTGTACAGCCCTTGATCACAGTTACAGTCTCAAAGGGCTTTACAGCGCCCACATGATGAAACAATAAATGAAAACAAAAGCGATACACCCCAACCTCAGACCATAATTGAGAACAAAGAAAAACTCCCACAACAAACCTCATCGGTGGAAAAAAGACAAGGATGAAACCTCGGTAAGGACCAAGCAAAGAGGGGATCCCCTTCCAGTGGAAATTTAGGGCTGATTTTGCTGAAATGTAGCATGTAGCAACAGGCCTAGAACAGAGCCTTGTGGTACACCAAAGTCCACAACATTACTTGTTGCGAAAGATGCCATGCGGAAGATGCCATGTGTTATTGCTAGTAGATAGGATCCCGGAATACCGTTGCACTCAGAATTGAGCGGTAATAGCACTGAGGTTAAATCAGAATCAATAGCAAGCATGAAGTCATTGATTACTTTTATGAGTGCGGTTTCGGTAAAATGGAAAGATCTAAAATACGAGTGAAACGGTTCTTCTCTTCTCTTCTCTTCTCTTCTCTTCTCTTCTCTTCTCTTCTTTCCTCTCCTCTTCCATCATCACCACCCCTTTGGAAACTGAACTGATGACTACAGGTTTTTGAACATATTCAGTCCAACCAGCCCAGCAGCAGCAAAGCCACAACGATAGGGAGCTCCATGCTGGCTCAAACCATAAAGTTTCATCAGGATTATTTGTTTTTGGGGCAGAAAAAGCAAAGAGAAACTAGAAGTCTGAAGTTCCATTGAATGTTCATACGAAAATGTCTGTTTATTTTATACTCTTTGTGTGCGCGCATTGTGTGTGTGTATGTGTGTGGCCGTCATGGTTCTGTTAGAAATCAATTGAGGGAGCGACCATCCAATACCCACATGAACACACACACACATGCGCATACACACACACCATCATGGCAGAGGACATACATTAAGATGAATGGGCTGCATCTGAAAGTAATGGTATCAAGCTGTTGAAAGGAGAGGAGAGAGGAGCAGCCATATTAAAGTAATAGACTCCAGTCCCCCCCCACCACCGGCATGCTGGTCCTTTGGCTACTCACTTTCAATTGCTACATTGTCCTCATTGACCAGCATTTGAATGCAATTTAAAGGACAATTATTATTATTATTATTGGCTTTGTGTGTTTCGAAAAATAACAAATAAAATGTGTTAGACAAGAACTTGGAATGAAAAGTTATCAGCTCATTAAACTTTCCATTTGACTTGAGGAGCTGCCAATGGGTGCAAATCGACAAAATGCAAAAACGCCCTGCAATATATGAGTGCAAATTAGAAATGTATCAAAAATATGCATAATAACACAGACATAACTATTTAGATAATTATAAAGGCAATTAGATCACCCTTACTTTTGCATTGAGGCTCCAGAAACCTCATGAAAAACTCCTTGAGTGTGCATTGAAAACAATTGGTGCATTTGAAAACACTCACATCTGACACTTCCAGCGCAACCTCATAGCTCAGCTAGAGCTACGTTGCTGAGGTTGCTTAAAGGTGACCAATCACATTTTGAAATGAATCCGAAACTGCATGAGTCACCAGTGAAGTGAAGAACAGCAGAACGAAATTAAATGATATGGCCGGTAGTTTCGATGAAGCTTCCACGTTGAGCGAGTCAATCTGGCCACCTCGTTTCTACTCCGCCCCGCCTCTAAACTGTGGCTATTGGTAGAAAACTGAACTTGTACTTCCTGCATTTTTTCACGAAGCAAGAAAAATGGACTTTTGAAGCTGAGAAGTGCCTTCTACTCTACGATGTCAATAGTCATTTGTATGGACTACAGTCACTATAGCTATACCTAAGCTCGAGAAACCAGTTAAGAGCTACGATCTACAGTTAATAAACCTGTATTTGTTACTGTTAGGTTAAGTAGTTGGTCTTGTAGGTAGACCTATTGCACCAAATAATGGGTCATTAAAGGGGCAATGCCCCATAGCACAAAATATAATAATATAATATACCGGCATCTGCAGGGGTTGATCAATACCAATGACTTGATTACTTGGCCAGATGCTTTCAAAATCAAAACTAACTTTCCTCTCAAAAGAGCACAAAATAAACGGGGGAGTGTATTGAAATTTCAGTGGGTGGGGCTGGAAAACGAGTTTTGAAAGCCAGAAATCTGGCTCAGCGATCACTTGTACTGATGTACTGTACTGATCAACAACCCCGTCAACCCCCTGCAGATATATCATGGTCATTTTGTGCTATGGGGCAGTAAAAAATGTGCTTATTTCCACTTTAAAAACCAACATTTAACTTTTATAAAGCATCCATGCCTCCATGCAATAGGTCAGGAGCAGTCAATCTCTAACATCAGCTGTCTCGGGGGATCAACTGCCCCCCCCCCCTTTCCCCGGCACTCAATATCAACAATTGCTAACAGGAGAAAGTGTCACTTTTCTGTAGGAATTTTAGAGTGGCTTTTCGACGAAGGGTTAAGAAAGTAGAGCATTGACTGTGGCTCCCCAGAATGCCATGTTCCTTACATCATTCAAAACCAATATTTGACTAGTTACAGTCCCCAAACTCGGTGGCGCTCCGGCGGTTTTTCTGAAGAATCTGCAATTTGAGAACACCGAAGGAGCCAGAGCCATTCCCACTGCAGCCCCCCCCCTCCTCTCTTTTCTTCCTCCTTGCTTCTTTTTCTTCTCCTTTTATTTTTTTGTGTGCAAGTTTTCATGTCTGGTGTACGGGGATCCCTAGGGCTTAGAGTGGTTTTCTGCTGAATGTGGCATAAAAAGCATGAACTTTATAAACCTCTCTTTCTCTTTACGTGTGTGTGTGTGTGTGTGTGTGTGTGTGTGTGTGTGTGTGTGTGTGTGTGTGCGTGTGTGTGCCAGCGCGTGTGTGTGTTTATTAGAAGGGCTGCATCCAAGTCTGTGGTTAGAAAAACTATCTCCAGGACGAAAGGAAGAAAGGAAGCGAGGGCGAGAGAGGGAGAGAGGGAGATGGAGGGATCAGAGATGGAGAAAGAGAGAGAGAGAGAGAGAGAGAGAGAGAGACATCTGAAACCAATCAAGCCATGGCCACACTCCCAGAATAATTCCTAACACATGCCCGATGCCTGTCGGCTTGTTTCAGTATTTCACTCGTCTGAAGTGAATTCTGAGCACAATTTTGAACGCAAATATGGCTGCCGCTGGTTGGACGGTTCACCATGTTTGCGTTTACATGTTTGCGTGCACATTAGCTTACATTTGTGTGTTTTATCTAGTTAAAGTCCAGGTTAAAAATCAATCAATTTTTTTTGCCACCCATCTTTAAATCTGCATCATTTTTATAATCGCCTCTTCAAACTCATTTTTATTTAATTTATCAAAGTATTTTATGGTTTATTTTTGTTTCTTGCCTCACTTTTATTATTGTTGATTGTTGTTCCTCATTGCTCGTCAGTTTTATCTGGTCTTTGATTTTTTTTTTTGACTAAAAGTGCCTTATCACTGTGAAAAGTGCTTTTGTAAATAAAGATTTGACTTAAGGTTCTAATTACTCAATGCTGAATATGTATGAATGTGAAGCAGGGAAAAGAGCACAGCGCTCTGTCGACTTTCCCTGGGTACAAAAAAGTTAAAATAAAAATGTCTGTTTTTATGTCTCTCGTTTTATGTCTTTGTATGTGTGTGTGTGTGTGTGTGTGTGTGTGTGTGTGTGTGTGCTCACGGTTGCGGGCAATCGGTTGGTGATACGCTGGTTCAATCCCCAGTCTGCATGTTTGTTCCAGTTTCTATTCTTGCCCGGGATGTGGGGAGGGAAACCAGGGGAAGGAATGTGTCCCATGGCCCTCTGGGGACCGCAGCATGGCTCTTTTAGGGCCATGTTTTTGGAGCTCAATACTAGTAGGCTTTATTTATGCCTTCCAAAAAATGCTCTCATGTCGTAGTACAAGCGAGCGTGGACATGTTTTGGGATTTTTTTCTTTACAGATGGCTGGAAATAGAGCCTTGTTTTCCCAGACATCTAAAGCAAAACCTAAGACAAAAGATAGGGCACTGCAATTATATGAGCCTATATTACATCGAGTACTTAAACGTTTGAACGCAGGCTAGTGCATTCAAGTGGTAATCCACCAGATCCTCTTTGTCATCGCTGTGGTGTTTCTGCACTGCACTTCCCAGAGATCACCTGTCAATCAAACAGTGATCTGCAGCTACAGAGTTTCCATAGGTGGCGCTCTTTTCTTTGTCTGCTCAGTCACGGTGGCTATCGCTGCTTATGCTAACATCCCAGTTCACACACACTTGGCCTTCTGGGTGGATTGGAGAGAGGATGATGGGTGGGGGGGGGGCGCGATATTAGTCTGTGTGGGGTTGTGGTGAATGAGACAGACGGTGGGTAAGGAGAGCATGACAGCTGCCCTTTTCACCGCCAACAAAGGCAGTCCACCAGGGGTCAAAGTAGCAATCAGGGTCAAAGGTCACGCCGCCTGCAGCATGCACAGGGCAGGAAGGAAGTGACGGAGCAGATACGCTCTGAGAACTTATGTACAACTAAAGCAAGAAAACAGACACATGGCGTGTGCCAGTGCAGTAACACACACTAAAGCCTGCAAAATATGCATGCACACACACACACACACACACACTCATGCATGCAGACACACTAGGTAAAAGCAGCATGAATGCCACCTCTAATGCCACTGCAAAAAAGATGAAACATTTATTCACAAAGAGAGCAACACTCAACCCTAAGGCCACTTTTCTCCAAGGAAATGGATCCTTTCTTTGTTGTTGTTATTACATGCATGAGTGAGATGCCAGCAGAGCATACATCTACACACACACACACACACACACACACACACACACACACACACACACACACACACACAGACCTGAATGTTGGGAGGAGTAAATAATATGTCCTATTTTTAGAGGTCTGCTCCAATTTGTGCTCTCCTCCTGTGAACCCAAACACAGTGGAACCTCATCAGCACTCCCTTCCAGAAGTCAGTCTGATAGAAAAAAAAAAAAAAACCCGGACGCTCCCTTGCTGTGAAAACACCTAAATCTCCCCTTAACTGAGGAAAATGTGACTCAGATTACAGTTATTTAAGAAGAGCTCTACTATTTCCTTTCAAAAAGTCGTATAAACATTAAATAATGTCTTTATTAGGTTTCAGTTGATGCCTATAGCCGATATTTTGTGGCGATGTCTGATATCTATAAAATTTTATCATGTAAACAATTCAGTTCATTCAGTGTTTTCTTGGCAGGGTGGATTATCCTCTGAACCTGCATTTAGACCATCATGGGACACAAAAACTTGGATAATTGGATAGCCAGGATAATAATAATAATAAATTCTGTGCATGCTGTGTGGAATCCAATCAAAATGTCAGATTAATGCCTCTCATACACAACCAGTATACTATTGATCAATTCTACAATATTTATGTAATTAATCAAGCTGGATCATATCCATCTGACAAGAAAATATATATATATATTTGTATACACACACACACATACACACATTTATTTTTATTTATTCATGTATTTATTTTTATATATATTATTTTACAGGTTATATATTGCTCTAGCCTTAGTGCAAACTGTAGCCAATAAAAAGGGAGCAGAGTACTGGTCCAGACTGGTTCAGATCCCATGTTTAATTAAAAAAAGGTTGATATCTGCCCCATATATTGGTCCAACACTTAGTTTGGTCTCATTATAGCGGCAAACTGACCCTCACTTCTCCATCCAAGCGTCCTTCTCCCCTTCAGGTGCCTGAGCTCCTCTCCCTGCCTGCTCAAAGTGCCTCCCCACTGGGCCTCCTGCTGCTGAACTGCCCCTGACCCGCTCCACTGGCCTAAATCTCAGCTCACATGTGTATGTGTGTGTGTGTGTGTGTGTGTGTGTATGTGTGTGTGGAGGAAGAGAAGGAGGGAGGGAGGGTGCCTGAACTCGTGTTTGGTCAGAAGATTGCGCAGACAACATCTTGACCTCAAACTGAAAAAAAATGACACGCACAACGAAGCACGCGCTCACATGTTTCAAATTCTTCCCCGTTGGCGTCCAGACTCGGTCTCGCCGAGGGGATGAGGAGAGCGTTGACCTCTGGTTTGTTCTGAGGAATGAGAGAGAGAGGAGAAAAAATGAAAAAGAGAGAGAAGATGGTCTATCCAGGTTTTTTTTTAAGAAAGTCAAATCTAGTGAAGTCAACCAACTGAATCTCCAAAAATCACAGGGGCTTCAGTTTCTGCGATTTGTTTGGTGGTTGTAATGCCTTTTCATGACTTAGATAATCGTGTTTACGATGATGAGAGCATCGCATGAATCAACGCGACTCGTTTGGTTGCAACTTAGCGCGTATTCCTCATGCTGTCAAGAAGCTAGTTTTCCGGGAAGTATTATGTTTGGCTCAGATCCGTCTGAACTGCACGGTCACACTATAAATCCTTCAACCAAGCAGCCATTTATAGCACTGTATGGATATGTGTGTGTGTGTGTTGGGGGGAGAGAGTTAAGGTGTCTGGCTTTAATCCACCCAGTACAGGAAATCTGACATATGTTATTACACTCTGTACTCCGCTTCCTCTGTCTCCTCCCCTTTTCTATTCAGGGTGGCTATAGTTTGCACTAAGAGCAATAAATGGGGCCGATATTGGCTTTTTTATAAATAAAAAAAAATCAGATCTGGTTCACTCCACCTCTGATACCAAGGATACAATTCTGGGGGAGTTTTGGGGAGTTTTTTTCGTGAAAATGGATATAAAGAAGTTGAATATCCGTTATCGGCAGCTTCTATCCAAAAATATCTGTATCATCCTTAAAAAAAAAAACCATCAGTGTAACCATAGTCCAAATACATTTCCTTAAAGGTTTACTGGAAGTTTTACTGAAAGGAAGCAGTAGGAATTGGCCTTCAAAATCCCATATCAGTGTAACCCTTTCTTTACACCCCTCAAACGCATCTGCTAGCATTAGTAACACATGTTAGCATCAGTGATTTATCGCCGCCGACATATCTGCTCATATATTTACAACACGGATTTATTCCCCCGTGCGCACCCATGCACCTGTGGAGCGAATTTACAACACGCCGAGTCCCAAATATCACCACATACGTCTTCCAGGGCTGAAGAATGGCCTGTCTCGCTGACAATGGTTTTTTTAAATACAAAGTTTTTTCCTGTCTGAATTTGATTTGAAAAGCAGAGAGAGAAAGAGAGAGAGAGAGAGAGAGAGAGAGAGAGAGAGAGAGAGAGAGGAGGAAGACGTATTTTTTTTTAATTCTTATTGTTTATGCAAAGTCAGCTGCTGTGCTATCCTTTTGCACCGATAACGGAGATGAGATCGGCGCGGCGGATCTGCCGTTTTCTGCCGACATCTGCAGTATCTCAGGCTTGAGCGTCGGTGCACAAGCACACACACACATGCATACGCCCACGGGCATGCACACGCACACACACACACACACACACACACACACTCTCTAATCTGATTGTTCCGGAAAACTGAATGTAAAATTGCAATCAGTGTAGTGCAATTATTAGCCATCCTGCAATTCAATCTGCACTCGACCCCCTCCGCCGCTGGAAATCAGCACATTCGGCGCGGCGAGAGAAGAGAAACAAGTGGGCGGAAAAAGAAAGACAGAGGAAGAAGTGCGCAAGAACGAGGGAGAGAAAAAACGGATGAAAGAAAGAATGAAATCAATTACTGTCATGTCCGATGCAGGGAGCAGGAGGAAGGAGAAGGAGAAAGAAGTGGCCGAAAGAACGAAAGAAAAAGAAAGAAATCAATTACTGTCACATCTGCAGCAGTGGAAAGAAAGAGAAAATGAGAAAGGTTGAAAGAGAGAGAGGGGGGGGGGGTAACACATCTAAAAAACCTACATCTAAAATTCAGAAAGCTTCTTTCACGAGCCTACTGAAATATTCAAATGGCGGTAGCCCAAGGATGGCACATCCATTGGCCTAATATGTTTGATATTTCCATGTAGAAATAAAAGCCGGGCAGTAAAATATTGATATCTGCTTCCTAATGACCTGCGGATGATGCAGAGGGGAAATTATACAGTACAGAAGGGGAAGTAGGATGAGGATGAGGGAATAAAAGAGGGGGAAAGGGAAGAGACCTATTTACCCCAAGAGAGGTGGATGGGAGAATGGCCCCTCCTGCTTTCTGGCATTTTCAGTAGAGAAACTAGTTCAGTCCTGTGCACAGTTTAGTTAAGTTTAATCAGCCACGATCCACTGAGCAGGGTCATGAATGGTGAATGATGAGTTCGACCTTGCACCCAAGATGTTAGAAGGCCGACTTCCTGCTGTCGGGTTCTGCTCAATCAATACCCAAGAGACCCCCTTTAACCACTCCTCAGCTTCATGTCCCTCTTCAAGACCATCTTTGAGAAGCCAATAAGGAAACACGTCTTTCACCTGTTTCGTGGAAAGGTCGCCCCGTTTTTTTTGTTGTTATTCCAAGTAGTGTACATCAAAAAAGAGAGATGTTGAAGAAGAGGATTCTGGAAACTACGGTGTGAAGACGCATAGTTAAGGTTCTATTTTCACATCAATAGAAGTTGTCATTCCTTTTCTTATTTGATGCCCAATAAAGAACAGATGTAATTTATATATTAAAAAATGTTTTCTCAAGTGTTTTAGATAGATTTTTGAATTTGCTCAATGGGCTCACTTCCATTCAGACCTTTAGCTCATTGGGCACTGACCGCCGATTGACCACATCAGGAGTCCAGCGTGAATTATGCCTCTAGTTCATCGGGAGCCACATCACAAATTGATATCTGTTCTCATATCACATATTTAACAACCATTTTATTCAGTCTTCGGTGTTTCTATCATGGTCCAGCTGTGGATGTGGAAATATCACCAAACCATCAAAATTGTCATTTATGTACTCATATTGACTGTATTTATCATTATTTTATTTTTTTTGTCTCAGTATATTCTACTGTTATTTATATTATATTCTGTCAGCCTGAGATAATAATGATTGGAATAATCAGTGTTTCTCCTCCTGTATCATAATAAGCTGTACAGCAGACAAAGAAGACATGCTGCTTCAGAAAATTTTTGCGATTGCTTCAATATTTCATTCATGTGATTTTAATAACGTAGTTTAATCATTCAGCATCATTCAGGATCTCTAGGTTCACCACTCCATCATCAGATTTATGTGGGAAGGTGCAGAGCGGCTAAGCGATTCCAGAGTTCAAGAAGCGTCTTAGTATGTCTTGAGTTAGACCAAAGTTATATATGGAGCCGATATTGCTTTGATTAAATATCGGCCAGTCACGTCGTCCAGGTTCCTCCCTGACCACAGCTACAGAAAAACAGCCTGGAAAACCTGCGATGAAATGTTATTTTCTTTGCACATTTTCATTTAATTGTTCTGTAAATGACTTCTTTATTTAAAGGTAATCCTCTATCCCAGCGTTTCCCCTACTATTTAATGCATGGGGGGGGTAAAGAGCTGCTAACCCTAAAAGAATTTCATTAGTCTGGGTTTCACTGTCCCATGATGGTCTAAATGCTTTTTCAGAGGATTTTCCACCCTGACAAGAATAATATTCTGGGCGAAACACTGAGTACTTGTAATTTTTTTGGCATGAAAATGGTGGAATTTAAACATCGTCGAATATCGTCACAAAGCATCAGCTCTCGACAGCTTCAATTTAAAACTGCCAGTATCGGTATCGGCCTTCAAAAACCCATATCGGTCAAAGTGTTGCACGTCTGCACGCTGCATACCCACACTGCATTATTACAGCACATTACTGTTCCATTAAGCTCAGTAAGTGCTTGACCGGCCAAGTCTAATGGAAAGACACAAACCGGCGACCATAGCCAGCGCTAGACGCTCCACTGCACCACCAATATTTTGGTCAAATGATTCAATTACTCCTTCAACGGAGCGGTGAGCCAAAGAAAGCAGGCCGCCGGACTCTTTTCGGTGTGTGTGTGTGTGTGTGTGTGTGTGTGAGGGGGGGGGGACTGAAAAGGGACCTAATTGAAACCAGCTGTTCCACTGAGACAGCGCTGGAACCAGGCCACAGCTCCACATTAGCCTGACATGGATAGGCCGAGAGACGTAAACAGAGAGAGAGAGAGAGAGAGAGAGAGAGAGAGGTTCATGCAGAGAGTAAGTGACAGACAAAGAAAGGTGGAAGGGGAAAGTAAGGGCCAGTTTCTTTTCCTTTCTCTCTACACTTTAGTGTCAGTTTAATTTTTGGATTTTATACAAGAAATACGCCTCATTAGCATGGCTTTCAGTGGAGCGTTTTAGTGTCCCAAGGGCTTTAGGGGATTTTCCACCCTGACAAGAATGCAACTCTGGGGGGAAAAACACTGAATCTTTGTAAATTAAAACATTTTGTATATCGGTACAAAGTAATGGCTATTGGCAGCTTCAATCCAAAAATATCGGTATTGTTATAATCCAGTATCTCGTCCAAACGATGGGTGATCAATTTAACTTTTTAAACTTTTATTAAACTCCACTCTTTTTGGCTCTCCAATAGCGAAGTGAATCCATTGGATGAACTGATTTTACCGAAACAAACATGAGAATTTCATAACCAGAAGCCTTAACAGGGAACCCCCATCTCTCCTCCTTGCCCAACGTGACAAACAAAGAACCACATTGACTTTTCAGGGAGGTTAAGTCAAGGTCTAAATCAGCACAAATGATGAATTGGGAAAACTAGGCCTTACCCTGCAAATTAACGTGACCAAGGAAATCACATTTACACACTACAACATATCTCAGTCACAATCATCTGTAGGACTGGTTGAGTTTGTTCATAGTCTACTTACTAATGGCCATGCCGACTATTGGTATGAGCACCCTGAGTGAAAAAATGTCAAATCCACTTCAACAACTGAATTATTAATCCATTCACACAGACCGTTGATAGGTTTGACTTAACTTGATAACTTGAGTGTTTTGATACTGAAAACGTCTGAGAACTGAGTTAGTGAGTGATTAGCAGTGCAGCAGCAGGGACCTTTTGAGATACCCCAATCACAATTCACATTAGGGAACAGCATCAAAAATGAATGGTTGTATAAGAATATTGTACTGCAAAAGTGGTTAAATCAATGGAAAAGGGGACACCCCACAAAACTTCTCTGCTCTTTTGATTGAAGAGGTAAAGGGCGCATGAAGCCAAGTAATTGGATGCTCAGAATTGAATGAAATTTGCAAAATATACTGTGTAGTGTCTATTGTGCATCCCCCGAGAACGCCAAATTGATATCTCTTTGCAGTCATGAATTACAAGACTCTGAATACAGAGAAGCAATAGCCGAGAATCCCCTGCATTGACTCCCTTAATAGAAGCCATAATGGGAACAGTTCCTGGAGAGCAGCCAGCATCGAAAGGCCATGGCAAGGCAGGTACGCCGCCAAATTGTCTTTGTCTGAGGGTTTCAATTCAGCCTAATCATCATTCTCAACCCCCTAGTCAAGCAATTCACACCTTCATTTTCCTGTTTATGAATCACAAGTCACGTGAGCTTGCTTTTTTAGCTGTGCTTCCTGTGCACGTTGATTTGGAAAGGTAAGGTGTGGTATTCTCCATGGGCCTGGCCTAAGTCAGTCCACATTTGATCTTGTAGATTTTATTATTATAACAGAGAGCAAAGATCAAGCAAAAGTTTCCAGAAATTTACGTGGAAGCCATATCCAAAAGAAAAAATCACATTCAGGACCAATTCTCCAATAATTTCACTGACCAAATAACATATGGTCCAGTCCAGTCAGTCATGGCTCCACCATGTCCACAGATATCTAGTTGATATAAGCAGCTTTGAACATTTTGGTACCCTAGTTGCAGAGAATTGCCACCCCTGGACTGTTAGAAGAAGGTCCTCAAGGTTCCTGCTTGACCCCGAAGGCACTTGGTGCATTGGAGTACTTTGAATAATCCAAATGAAGTGTGTGAGTGAGATTAAGACCAGACTCTGAGAGAGAGACATTCCTCTCTCAAGCAGCTGCCGATCGAAAATTGGAATTGGGTGGCGTTTGTGAATTGAATCAAGACCGCCTCGTAAGCACTAAGTTGTTCACGAGTTGCCATAACAAGTCAGTTCACTAGGGGTGTAACAGTATTTGGGTCATTCCATGGAAAGTGTTAAGATTGGACCTTGGAATTTTGAGGTTTTTGATCATAACCAAATATTGATTTTTGAGTTTCAGAGCATGAAGAACATGTAACACTTGCAATAAAACATATTTTGCAAGCTCAGGCACTATTTTCTGAAATTCTTTTAACACATTATATCCAGAGATCAGAGTTTCTTTTTCCACCCCGTCACAGGACAAAGGTTAGCAAGTTCAAGAGTAATTTTAGATATAAACAAGGACAAAAAAATGTTATTCACGTTGGAAAGGGTCTTTTTTTTTCAAAAACACCAATAAGTCAATGTTAAATTTTATTATTTCATCTTTTTCTTTTATTTACAGCATTCATAAATGAATTTAATATGCTAGTGGTCATATTTTCTTTGCTAAAATTTACAGTCTGACTTCAAAGTCTAAAATGAAACTTATATATTCTGTACATTCTTACAATTATAAACTATGTGTACAATTGCTTTGACCACCAAATCACCCCTGGCCTAATTTTTTTCAAAAAAATCACACTGTGACGGGGTGGAATATAGTGTGACGGAGTGGAACATTGTGACGGGGTGGAAAGGACAAATTGAAGAACTGCACGATTTCATATTTTAATCTTCACAAAATGCCTCAACCTTTGCCAAAATTTGGTAGAAATTCAGGCCATAATTAATCACACAAACTGACAGAAATAATCACTGTTTTATTTTAAGAACAGCTGCTCAAAAAACT